>VZTA01026169.1:86193-167310 GCA_013398855.1 Mohoua ochrocephala
TGGCCGCCACAGCGACGAGGGGCGGAGTGCAGGCGGAGAACTCCTCCAGCGGCACAGCCGGGTGTGCAGGAGCCGCGGCGCCCCGGCCGCGGCAGCCTCGGCCGGGCGGTGAGCCAGGAGGGACGGCAGCACCTGAACTGTGGTCCAGGGTGCCTGTGCCCGGCTGTCCGTCTGCAGCCTCCGCGGAGCTACTGCCGGCCGTAGGGATGGCTGAAACGCACGGCCAAGTTCGGATGTTTTGTGTTTAGAGAGAAACCACCACCGCCACGAAAATCCAAAATACACCCCCTCGTCCCCCTTCAAAACACCCCTTTAGCCATGTTTGATCGGTGTTGAAAGGAAACACTGGTAAAATTCTAGTCTGGTTTTAAATTAATAACGTTAAGGACATACATGCATGTGTTTAGAATTCAAAGCTTAATTGGAGGAATTTACAATCAGCTACACCAAAATGGAAATCCCTGCTATTCTTCTCTTCCCAAAACAGAAATACAACTGCTAATGCAGAAATCTCATATATTAAAGGGTGATCTTTTGTCCCATATCATATGGGACAAAAATTAAGTTTTTATTAAATGTATAATTCCTCAGTTAGCACTAAAGAAATGAACTCTTTGTCACCTTAAGAAGCAATTATTTCCACTAGTTTTAATTCCTAGGTAGGAGCACTGCTTTGCTTTTGTAAAAGCAAACTGATTTCATATGTCAAATGAAACCCACATTTTATTTTCATTTTACTTACAAAACACTTACTTTGTATCCTATCTATTACCATCTGTGTAGGCTTCTGTATAGGCAGCCCTTATATAGATGTGCATTAAGGCAGGAAATTCCAAATATTTTTTGCTTATACTGCTGAGTAGAGGGTTGCATGCATTGTCTTATGAACCACATTCCAGTGAATCATTAAGGTTTGAGAACCATGAAAACATGTAATGCAGTTTCTGGTTACTCAAAACATCAATATCTATGGTGGCATGTAGTTTTCTCAGAATAATAGAAAAATAAATTTAATGTTGACATAATTTTTTATAATTGTGAAATTATTAGCTTTGTATATAAATACAGCTGTTATTACTCTGTCTCTCTCTTCTCTATTCATATGCCAATGTATCATATAGATCCAATTTTTCTTGGTGTGTTATGTGCAAGTGCAACCTATTAAGTTGTACCAAATACTAAAACTGAAATTCAGTTTGACATCCAAAACGTCTTGCTTCTCAGGAGGACCAAGCTAATTCAGAGCTAATTTGAATTCTTTTTTTAAAAAAATTTTCATTGAATGTAATGGCCCTTAGCTTTGGTCTCCAGTGGAATACATTCATATAGATAAGAAAATACATTTTCTTTCTTCTGCATTTCTGGAGGGAGTGATTACTCGCCCACTGTTGTTTTAAAATGCAGCGCTGTATCACAAACATGTAGACTGTAAATTCAGAAATTCCCGATGTTTTTTTCTTGATCAGCACAAGACACAGTGATCAGTGTCATTGCTTTTAAAGGCATCACAATGCGAGCAAACAAGAGCAAGCCTCGTAGCGTGAACGGAACAGGCCAGCTGGATTAAATTAGGACAAGTGATAGAACTGGTAGGTTTACTGGAGACACCATGCTAGCCTATATATTTTGTAGTCTTCCAAATACTTTATCTTTAGCTGATCCCATGTTCTTGGGCAGATCATTCACCTGAAAATTTTTGCATTTGATAAAAATGTCAATCCTAATAGCATCGTTCAGCTGGGGACCTGTCATGCAGAGATGAAGGCAAGAGGCAGGAAGAAAAGCTGTTTAACTGTGAAGCTTTGTATTAAAAATATTATATAGAAACAGGGATCTGTTTGGCTTTTTTTATTTTTTAACAAAAGAGTGATTCAAGCAACATTTACTGATTGCTACATAGAGGTTTGCACGTTTGTTTTTGACAGGTTCTCAATACAGCCTCCTCTTGGCCTTTCAAACACGCACGCTGCTGATGGCTGAATCACATAGTGTAAAGAACAGCTCCACCTGGGTAGGACAGGAATAAGCATCATGCTATAACCAGCATATAATTTAGTCATTCTGTCGCTTGAAGACTTGTCATCAGGATTCAAGATCTCTTCTGCATGAGTAAATTGGTTAGTTATGTGCACTGAATTACAAAGCTGTGAGTCTTTATAGAAATAAAAATCTAATAAAACATAAACACGAGCTGCACAAATCAATATAAGTATCTCATGTCCAGCTGCAGCTATCCTCTGTCACAGTTCAACTCAGGTGCTCTCAAGCAATGTTTGTAAAGCATTTATGCTGTGAGCCATTTCGATCCTCACATCTGACAGGGTTATGTACTCAACTATGTCACCTTTTAATAGTTCTCCACTTCTCATTGTGTTTGTTTTAGTAGTCCCCAGATTGGATTTGAAAGAAAAATAAAAAAGCACCAATAAAAAACCCCCAAACACCAAAGAGAAAAAATACCTTGCTGTCCAGTGGAGGAAGAGCAAGCAACAAGTTTTATTGACAATACTCTTGGAAAATTTTTAGCAATGAGATAGGACACAATGGTAATAAACTTTTGACAACTTGGATATAAGGGAAGAGAATAGAAAATTGAAAGATAAGATTTATAGACAGTCTGCAGTGGTTGAATTTAAAAGGTAGGAAATTATTCTGGAGACATTTCCAGCAAGCCCATCCCTTGTTTAACCCATGTAAACAAATGGGGATGAATTTTGACATTAAAAATAAGCTGTATATGAAACAGGGTCACTTTATGGCTTGCATGCGTAGCTGACATGAGAGTCTGAATAGAAGCAGCCCTTGTAGAACATTGGCTCATCCTGTGAGATCTGCAGTGGGGCTTTACCAGTGTTGTGGCTAATTCAAACCGAATGCATTACCACATGCTGGAACGATCCCTAGCTAGGAATGCTCAGATTTGTACTGTAATAATCTAAAAATAAATTGTAGTCACTGATGTCACAATGTATGATTCTTTCAGCTGTCTTCAGTGCTGAGCCCACACACCACTCAGTGTCATAGGACGTATTTCAGTAAGTGTACACCACTGACTAGCTTCAGTGGAGGGTTAGGATTTTCCATGCTTGTCTATCTTCTGTTATTTATGTGCTAACTGAGATTTGCGACTTGATGGGGAGGCTGAGCCTTTCAAGAGAGGTAAGCTTTGAAAACGAGTGGCACTCTTACTGCTTCTGCAGTGACTGTTATGATTTCATACATAGTATGAATATAAATAGAAATTTGTACTTGTGTATGAATTTATTTTGAAATAAATTAAAAGTATTTTTGAGATTTAGTTACACAGATCATTCAGACTAAGCCACTTCAATGTTTCACCATAACAGATGACAGATGAAATAGTAATGGCAAGATTTGATGGTAACAAACTTCCACCTAGCAGTATTTTTCACATTTGCATCTGTTGAATGCAATAGACAAAACGAGATAGATCACTTCTCTGCTTCTCTGTGCAGACGAGTTCAGAGGGAAGACCTTTCCTTTGTCCTCCAACTGGAGGTAGTCATTGCCAATTAAGAGAGGTCTAGGACAGCCAGAAATGAAAGAGGACAATCATGACTAGGATTTCTGATCCAAAGTGTTAATTGAAGTGGTCTAATGGCTTGATTGTTTTGAAAATGGCTGTTACTGTAGTGTCTGTGTGGGCTGCCGGCCCAGTACAGACCTGGAAGGAACAGATTTTCTGTAGTGTAGGTGTCAGGTTAATGGTCTTTCCGGGACCGACCGGCGATCTTGGTCAGTGCCATCACAAGTGGTGATCTTGTGATACTGTTGTCAGACATAGCTGGGTTACTGATCAAGCTTCTTGATGTGCTAACGTCACTTTGGACCCTGAGCGAGAAGATATGCAGTTTAATGCCAACAAGTCTTTCAAAAATCTGTTTAGAGAAATAGCATGGAGAGGGCTCAAATAAATTGGTTGTATTTTCTGTAACCGGGTTTCTTTTACACTTTTAAACTGTGGTGGAAAGTAAATAGACAGACTTCAATAAATCTCCTGCTTGTTGTGGTTTTTTCCTCCAAAACGGATTTTGCAGTAATCAACTCCAAATACCTATTTGTTCCATTCCAATAAACAAATACTACATTATACATCACACTTTTGACTTCTGGTATATAAAAACCCTACTTTGTACCCATCCAAATGTAATAAAACCAGGACAAAGCTGATGGTCTCTTTTGAAATAAAAGAATTTTGAATCGTGTCAGATTCTTATTGTTTATTCATATATATCTTCATTTTGGACTGACTTTTGTAGTACTGATTTTAGACTTAAATTTTGCATAAATCTTATGGTTGGAAGTAGATGTGCCAGACAGTTTTTCTCCTCTTAAATAAACTTTTTTTGCAGGCACTGCACAGAACTCTGCAATTAAAAGGAAGCGGGGGTTTACTCAACAATTATCAATAGTTTAATTATACAACGAAAAATTCATTCTCTGAAAATAAATAAGCTTTTCTTCCCCTCCAGCCCCCCTTTCTCTTTATTTCTTTACTTACTTTACTCCAACATGTATAATTTATCACTTATATACCACTTACCCATGAAATACCTCTTTTGAGTACTTGGTCATATACAGAAAAAATTACCTTAAAGTTATATAACAAATATGTTTATTCTTTGAGATCTGAGTCTACCTTTTCAAATAAACAAAACTAGTGTATTATTCATATAGGACACCATTTAAGATATAAGCCATGTGCTCTCTAATGTACAATACATTTTTACTCATTTTCTTATTGGACATAGCATTAACCATTAATATTAAAAGACTTGTGCAACCAGGACCAAGATGAACAGACCATTGACAGATTGGTGTGATACAATGAAGTCTGTTGGATTCAGTGTAAAGATACCTGTTAATTGCAAGAGGCTTGGGGTCAGGTTCTGGGAGAAAGTATTTGGAGGAAATAGTATGGAGTATTTCCATAGAGCTGGCAATATCACGTATAATGCTTAAAAGTTTTCTCCCAACTTCTCATTAACTCTGCTAATGAAATTGCCTTCAACTCTTTGTTTGAAAAATAAAAAAGAAAGCATAGGCTCTGAAAAATAATGCATCTCCATCCCTTCCTTGAAGAGCTTGTTATAAGCGCAGATGATTATGCACACTAAAAGAGTATGCTAGATGATACAGGACCGTGTACTGTCTCAACGCATGTTTTATTGGTGACTGTGTTTATAAAGACAAATGGTTATACAGACTTGATTCCATCTGTGATTTCTTTCTGAAGTTTCTTGGATTTGCTTGTGAAGAAACTGGACATGTGTTAGATGCAGTATTCACGTTCAGTCTGTTCACCTTTTCGTTCAGTTATCTCATTAGTTGTGGTGCTCAAGTTTTTGCCAACTCCAAACTAGCGTTTTAATACTGGTAAATAATTCCCCTGGATGTTCAGTTGGACTGGTTTTGGATCATAGATTTCAATATTATTTTATAGGTGATTCTTGACAAAAAAAAGGAACAAAAATCTTCTCCTGGATTCCAGGAGAATTATGCAAGAAGAGGTGAAGCCCATGTACATCTGCCATTACCAAAACTCTTATGAAATTTATTAAGTAGTTGGAATGTATCTGGATTTCATGGGATGTCTTATGCAAAGAGTGGGAAAAGATTATAGCAGCTACTAGAGGAAGCAGCTAGTTAGTTGTTGCTGTATGAAATATACCCTTCACCCAAACTTTAGTGCAGATAGTCCAATGCAGCACTTCAGGACAACATTCATCAATCATAGTGCTCCTTCTCAGTCAGATACATAGTCACTGATTTGCTTGCTGTAGTCTCCCAATCCAAATATATCTCTGCCAGTAATGTAATTATTATTATGTCTGTCTACTGCACTTTATATCACCTACATGAAAGCAAAGTTAAGTTCTCAGTACACAATGGTGTGAGGGGAAGTAGAACTTTCTGCAAATTATGCACAGCTGGACAGATGAGCTGTGGTGCCTGAGGCTGTGATTTTGTATTAACACAGCCAGCAGTAGGTCTGCTGCCTGAATTAGAAGTGTTCAATGTGTGTAGTTTTCAAATGTGCGGGTGGTGAATTTGGGGACAGATGATGTAGATCCAGTGGTTTTGACAAATTAAATAATAGCAGTTGGCATAACTGGAAATTAATCGTGGAGCTGGATGAGAGAGCTAGCGTATTAATTTCATGCTCATTGTGATAATATTTGATTTATTTCTGGTACACAAGTTACAGTGCAGGGTAGGTGGACTTACTGCTTTGATCTAAAGAGTCTAACAGTTATTAAGAAAATGCATTACTTTGTTTAATCTTACATTTGTTATGTCTTTCTTTTTCTCAAGCTCTTGTAGCTAACTGAGTTACAGTTTTTGAAGATAAATGCTTCTTGTTTATATTGGTTTGATGTCATCTTTACATAGAGATGTTTCAAATACAGCGCCTTAGGAATATGGTAATGCAGGTCACCTGGCACTTACATTTAAAAAAAAAATTAAAAAAAGGAGTAAACTAGGAGGCCCAGTAAGGTTTTTATACTGTTGTCCTATGAAAGGCATACTGCATTGATTTATCTGCCCTGATCTGGTACAGAGGTGTGGTGTTACTGAAATGTAGGGGATTAATGGTGCAGTTGGCATGTGCCATTACTTTTACACCAAGTTGTTAAGGTCATAGAGAGGCATGGAAGCACAAGGAAAAGTTCCTCACTAGAAGAGCTGGCTGATTCTCTTTCGTGCTGTAGTGTAGCAAATGTATATTTATCCTTGTAATTTTCAATCTGTATTTTCTTTTTCCTGTTGGCTTTGGAAATAAGATGTTCTAGTGAATTGTCCTCTTGCCTAAATCTGTCTTGTCTATAAAAATTTTAGCTTGAGAAAACTGAATTTAGAGCATGTAGTTAGAATATTTTCCTTTTCTTCCTTTTCTGCAAGTTTTGTTGTTGTTGTTTGTTCGTTTGTTTGTTTGTTTGTTTTTTTCTGTAACTTTGTAATTTGTCTTCGCATCCCAGAGCCTGTGAAATGTTTTCCACTCATGACATAATAAAGGTGCAATACTGGTCAATATTGTGACCAATAAAGTAGAAATCCTGTTAACTCTTGGGTGATTTGCTTTAGCAGTTCTCTTATGCTGAATTTGAGTGTCTTTTTGGGAAGGACTTCTTGTTCTGGCAATGAAAATTACATTAGCAGTGTAGAAGTTACACTAGCAATGCTGTAGAAAGGACAGGAGATGGGAGCAGTTTTAATAGTGCCAGTGTGTTGAATTGTCTTAGCTATTAAATAGATAAGATTGGAAAGCTAAACAAGTCTTGCATTTTGTAGATAAGTAAATGATCACTGGATAATAACACTTCACGGAAACATCCTTCTGTGGTAGATTTCATTTTCTGTTTGCCCCTGGAGAGTGGTCATTTGGTGAGGCTTGATACTTCCCTTCTTCCCGAAACCAGTTAGAGCTGGTTTATTCAAGAGGAAATGAAATGTGTAAATTGGGAAAGATACTGTCTGCAGCCTGAAACATCAATAAAGATGATGGAGAAATGGCAGTTCCTTTTTGGGAGACAATTAATGGGTTTCTTAACAGCAGTGATAGCACTTGTAACACCACTTCTGGCTCCTAAGGCCTGAAAGCTAAGCACTAAGCATGTTCATGTCTGAGATGAGGAGATTGCATATTCCCATTCTTACTTTCTCCTCTGTGAAAGATGATGCTTCCTAAATGACCCAACCCCTCCCTCTCTTACTCATCCTCCCCAGCTTGGTGGGGTGTTTTCCTTCTCTTGTTTATTACTGCCTCAAGAGGCCCATCCTAGTCAGTGTCTGTGAACAGGCACTGAGTTGCAGACAGACAACCAGTTTCAAAGGAACATGATTAACTTCCATAGAAAAAGAATATGATGACACACAGGGATAGAACACACACAAGAGCATAGAGTAGGAGGAGTGGCAGTTCACATACTGTGTTCTGGAGAACTTAAACCAGCAGGATATAAATCAAGGTGGATTTACAACAGCAGGTGATGCTTTTGGACATGAGGATTTGGTTTAGTCTGAGGGGGTGCAATGCAGAAGTTACTGGTCCAGGTAAAAGTACAATTTTTAACATCATCATCCTTCTGTAGAAATCTAGATTGTATGCTTTGAAATTGAGTCTGTTTTCCTCTGAATAATATTTTAAAATTTTTTTGTCCTAATAAAGAATTTATTGAAAGAAAGCCATTGCTTGTTAAGGAAACCATATCCAGTGGTATCATCACTGAATATGTTTTTAGTTAGTAATGTTTGCTTGTTTGGTTTCTTTTATGCTGTTTGTCCCAAGAATCATAAAAAGTCATCTTTATTGATTTTTCGTTTTGGTTTTTTTTTTTGTTTATCTGTTTTGTTTTGTTTCATTGGGGGTTTTTTTGTTTGTTTGTTTTTTGTTTTAGTGTCCTTTTTTTGTCTGTGTGCTTTTGTTTGGGTTTTTTCCCCCACATACCAAATTTTACTATTAACTTGCAGTTTCTCAGAGAAACTAGTTTTGCAGAGAAGTGCATGACGAATGTGAAGAAATTTACCTGGCAGGCTTAACAAACTGTGGGTTTTAATGGTTCTGTCACTGGTACATGGGGGTGAGGGGAAGAAAATTAGAGTAAAATGTGCCTTCATCCTACTCATATACATCACTTAAAGATATTAATGTAATAGTTGATAAAGACCGTGCAGTCACTGTTGTACCATTATTTCACATCTAAGTTATATTCCATAGTTACAAAACTTTTTTCTGATCACTTTTTAAAACAGAATTGATATACTCTGCTTAGCTCCAGATAGTAGATATTTGGTAAGAAATAAAGCAGACAGGAGAAAACAATTTTTCGTCAGAGGTTGCAGGTTTCATGTTCTTAATAAGCAACCTTCCCTTCTATATATAAATGGACATAATGCATACAACAGCAATTTTGAGAGCAATTTTTCTTCACTTGCTGTGAGCTGTGTATTTAAAAGATTACAAGCATGACTAAGATCTCAATAACACTGTTCTTGCATTGGTTTATACCATTGTCTTCAGTGACACTGTGCCTGATACCTGAGTGTCTAGGAGTATTCACTGCTTAAAAAAAAGGACAGTCGGGTTCCAGGATTTCCCCCCTCCTTTTGCATCCCCCCATCATTTAATGTATTGATTTGGCAGAGGTCTCTTTTCAGCAGCTAAGAAGAACTTGTTCTCTGTGGAGGAAATTGTTTACCAGCCAGCTATATATGTTTGCCTTAGCAAATCTGAGTGAAATGGTCCATCACAAATTCATGTAACTGCATTAACCTTCTTGACATTGTGACTCTGAAAAGTTAAGATGAGGATACAGGTGAATGACAGGAGGTGGTGAAAATGAGATTCTTGAACATGGTGCCCGTTTTACTGTGGGTAAATAGGCTTAGAACTTAAGTGATTTTTCGAGATAAATGTATCTCTTAAATTTATTTGTCTCCTTTATGTGATTATTGTTAAACAGGAAGATTATGTTTTATCAGAATTGTAGTTGTTAATCCATGCAAATTTCTAGTATGTACTCAGATTTTATGTTTAGACAGATAGAAGTTTCAGGTACAGAAGGAAGAAAATGGATGGAAAAAACTTAATCACAACATTTTTTATTGCTTTACACCAGTTTCTTTTTCTGCTCTGACATGTACCAGGATTGATTATTTATAGTACATACCTTCTATGAATAAATAAGCACTGAATTTTCTATAAGAAGATATCTAAGAGTAGAAGTTTTCTAGAGAAGATTGATAAAAGTCTAGCTGAAGAACTCAGCTTTCTAGAACAATGTATTGCCTTTATTTGCAAAAACATAAAAATGATTCCACCAAAAAAAGAAAAAAATTCGATGAAGAATACAGACTTTGCCTAAACTGTTACATGCTTTCCAGGGTCTTTCATATATCTTGAGAATAGTTTGCTTTGGAGGAGAGAGGAAAGGAACAAAGGAATGAATTCATTAAATTTTTTTGGTTTCTTTTTTCTTTCTTTTTTTAGGTTTATTTGGCTAATGCCTGTATAAGGCAAAATGGTTTTCAGATATCTAGGCTGAGATAAACCCCAAACCTGCAACACCGCTCAATCTTACTTCAGAAATGCACAAAATGGCCACTTTAGGGAAGGAGAGAAGGTGAATATTTGAGTCTAGCCCAAATACAGAATCAGAATATAGCTCCAGTACTCTGACTGGGAAATACTTCTGGGTTCTCTGATCTGGATGTAACTAAAGTCGTGCCAAGAATCATTCTTGCCTCTCCACCATGATTTTGAAAGGAATAAGTTCATGGACTGTGATGACATGGCATGTACAGGACAACCAGGGGATCAGGAACAGCCAGCATGGGTTTAGGAAATGTAGGTCCTGCTTGACCAATGTGATCTCGCTTGATGACCAGGTTACCTGCCTAGTGGATGAGGGAAAGGCTATTGTCTGCCAGGATTTCAGTGAAGCCTTTGATACTGTCTCCCCCAGCATTCTCCCAGAGAAACTGGCAGCCCATGTCTTGGACAGGTGCACTCTTAGTTGGGTTAAAAAATGGCTGGATGGCTGGGTCCAGAGAGTGGTGGTGAATGAAGTTACATTGAGCTGTCAGCTGGCCACAAGTGGTGTTCCCCAGGGCTGTGCTGGGGCCAGTCCTATTTCACATCTTTATCGATGATCAAGTGCATTCTCAGAAGTTTGCAGGTTGGGTGAGAGTTTTGATCTGCCGGAGGGTAGGAAGGGTCTGCAGAGGGATCTGGACAGCATGAATCGATGGACCAAGGCCAGCTGTATGAGGTTCAGTAAGATGAAGGGCTGGGTCCTGCACTTCGGTCACAACAACCCCATGTATTACTACTGGCTTGGGGAAGAGTGGCTGGAAAGTGACCCAGCAGAAAAGGACCTGGGGATGCTGGTTCGCAGCCAGCTGAACATCAGCCAGCATGTGCCCAGGTGGCCAAGAAGGCCAATGGCAGCCTGGCTTGTAGCAGAAGCAGGGTGGCCAGCAGGACCAGGGAAGTGATTGTTCCCCTGTGCTCAGCACTGGTGAGGCCACACCTCAAGTACTGCAGTGAGTTCTGTAGTCCCCTCACTACAATAAAGACATTGAGGGGCTGGAGCATGTCCAGATAAGGGCAGTGGAGTGGATGAAGGGTCTAGAGAGTAAGTTATTATGAGAAGGAAATGAGGGAGCTGGGGCTGTTTAGCCTGGAGAAAAGGAGGCTCAGGGGAGACCTTATTGCACTCTAGAGCTACCTGAAATGAGGTTGTAGCAGGGTGGGGATCAGCCTTTTCTCCCAGGCAACCAGGGAAAGGACAAGAGGAAATGGCCTCAAGCTGTGCCAGGAGATGTTCAGGTTGGACATCAGGAAGAATTTCTTCACTGAAAGGGTAGTCAGACATTGGAGTGGGCTGCCCAGGGAAGTGGTGGTATCACTATCCCTGGAAGTGTTCAGAAGTGACTGGACTTGGCACTTAGTGTTGCTGTTTAGTTGACATGGTGGTGTTCTGTGAAAGGGTGGGTGGTCTCAATGATCTTGGATGTCTTTTCCAGCCTTAATGATTCTGTGATTCTATGACTTCCTCTCTTTTTTTTCCTGGGCGGTCAGCCTAGAAACATAGAAAGAATTTTCATTCTAGATTTCCATATGTATTATTACACAAAGGGTGTTAATCTTGATTGAAGTATGGTAATTTTTAGGTTCGTGTTGCATGTCTATGCACTACATATTGGGCTTCTGTACTGTAAACTAAAGTCTAAAAAGCAAAAGGTAAGGAAAGCTGAAGCAGGAGGGTGGACAAAAGAGGGACCATTCTCACCGTAGTGATAGTTTTTTCCCACAAGTACCTGCCATACAAAACTATTGGGATTTGCAGTTGCAAGACTGTGGATAATAACAACACAAGACCTAGAGTGTGAGAACATCAAGGGAAAAAGAAAAATGATGTTATGGAGGGCTGTGGAAAACACTGCTTCAGTGGCTCAGATGATAGCTTACAGGGCCGTGAATTGCAGACCCTTGACATTACTAAGGCTGAGATACTAATTTACTTAAGGCAAAACATGATTTAACAGCATTCATGAATGAAAAATTTGTATTAGATCACTTAAACTTAACATCAGAGATATAAAAATTAGGATCATGTAGACATAACTTAGAGCTTTTGCCTGGATACTTCCTATTTCTCAAAAAGGAAGAGTATAGAGAATTCTAAGGGTATTTTTGTTTTTATTTACCTTGCCCTAGGTAAAGACACAGTGTATCAGTAGAATATCTTTATTTTTAAACTATAGTCATCTTTTAAAACAAAACCCCTTAATTTACTTAATGTCTTACTGTATTCACAAAAATAGAACCAATACTTTTTTGTACACTGTTTCGAAGTACTAGGTGACTTTGTATCCCTTTATAAATTCTTTTATTTCATAATGGATCCTTTGGAAGGAAGGATGTCTTCTCTTCCTAAGACTACCTCATTTATCAAACAGTAATTGCCATGGTACATTTAGATGTACTATGACTTTGTAAATCATCACAAGAATTGCCTGATATCCATATTACCCAATGCCTCAAGGTATTCCAAAATACAAAATCTAGCCACAGGCATTAACAACACATACAGTGATTGCTGTCATATTTTGGTGCTGTTCCCAGAAATGCCACATTCAAAAGGCTGTACTTTGAGGAATGATGCTGCATAATCAGATGGCTAAAATCATTAGAAGCTGAGGTACCACAACAGGGAGTACAATGTTATCCTTGATGATCTTGGCTTTTGTGGTGGCAAACAGCAATACCCACAGAACTTCTTGATCTGGTTACCAACTGATTCAGTCTTTCAAACTATTCCCAACACTGGCAATTTTTTTTTCATCACATCTTTTAGCTTAACTTCAGTTTTCTTTCCTGAGAAAGCATTGAAAAAATGCAGAAGTTCCTCCATAGGCAAGGTAACTACTTTGGACGATGAGATCAGTTGTTCAGTGGCTGGATGTCAGATTTATTATTCTTAGGGCTTGGCTGATACAAACTGAAGAAGCTGAGAAATTGTGGCAGTCCAGTCAATTCTGGACTGTTCTGATATAAGAAATAGGGAAAAGCCCGCAACCACCACCTCCCTTCCGCCCGCCCCTCCCCAAAAAGAACCAACAAAACTCCTTCTTTATTTACCATATGCCTAACTCATTAGTGGTTGATGAAAGATCCTTACAGGGCTGCTACTCTGTTTCCCCCTGTGAACTGTGTGTATTCAGTAAGGCCATGTTTAAAATTTTTTGTCAAATGTCTACTGAATATATCACACAAACTAGGAGAACTAGAGAGGAGTGCATTTTAGTTTTCATCCACATATTTTAGATAATCAATTCATACTCATGTGTGCTGAGTTTTTTGATAAAAACTTCACATTTTTTTTTCTACAGCTGGTTCAGTGAAGACAACTTTGGTGAGGCACCAACAACCTCTGGATTTCAGTGATCTTCCTACTAGTAAATAAGCATCTTTCTCTCAAAGATGTCTCCAGCAGATCAGGGAGGACTCCATCTGTCTGCCAGTGCCCTTTACTTCCTGCTAATATATACTACTAGTTTAGCTCAGATGCCACTGAAAATCATAGTTCTGTATCTCTTGTAAATGCAGTGGGTTTTGGTTTTCACTATGAAAAAATATAACTAAAGTTATTTGTTAGTCATCCTTCAATCTAGATACTTTCAGATGCTGATCAGATTAACTGTCTAGTAGGTTATCAAAAGTATATGCAGATAATTGGTAAGATTTTTCTGAAGTTTTTAAGGACAGACTTTGCTTGAGTCCTGTGTGGGTTGGTTCATCCTGCATACCAGAAATCTGTTTTCAAACTGTAGACAGCTGTGTGCAAATTAGTTATTTTAGGTTCTGAGTGCAATTTACAGGAATAATTAAGAATTTTGAGATGCAATTGACCTTTTTGAAGATTTTCTTCGGAATGAGATTCAGCACTTGTGATTAATGAATAAATGAATTTGATCAGGTGAAACCGAATCTTGGTCAGTTTACATTGTTCCACAGACTATGAGTTGTTGGTTTTCCAGCTCTAAGGCCTGTCTGAGACACCCATATTACTGGGGAAGCAAAGGTCCCTTACAGTTTTTTGCTTTATTGTTATTTCTGTTTATATAAATGTACAGGTCTTGTTTTAAGATAAAGGACTCCTCCTTTCATGGCTTACAGTTCTTGACGTTTGAACTTCTGCGTCATTTTCAAACACATTTTCCTTACGAAGCTGTGGGATTGTTTGATGTCTGATACGCTTGAATGCCATTGATAGTTTAGGATCTAGCCTTAATTTGAGGTTATTACTGTACCTATCAGAGGCCTGAATCATCAGACTGTAGTCCTTTCTGAACTTCCGCATGCTAGCACATTCGTCAGGTTTTTGTGGGTTATTGGTGTCAAGAAATTTCATTCTTCTATCCAACATTGCCATTCAGTGGTTCTAGTTGTACGTAAAAAATAGCAACTACTCAGTTTTGATGTATGCAAATTGTTATGTATGAAAGAAATAGAGTATTTTATATGCTGATTACCTCCAAGTACATTCTGTGTGAGACATCGTTTTGAAGAAAAGTGTGGAGGAGTTTTACAGGATTTTCAATTATTCTGAATATAAAAGGGGTGAGAAAAAATACAAGGGGTATAGCATCTATTTGAAATCATTATAATAGATGTGTTTTACTGTGGCTGAGTTTAACGACTCAGACTATCATCTCTTACTCCTTTGGATGTTTTGCTAAGCAGAAAACAGTGGAGATGTGGCTGAATTTTTGGGGGGGGGGGGGGAAATGNGGTAAAATGCAATGTAGAATACTTACATTTAGAGGACTAAGTTCACAATATAATCACTGGAAATTTCATATGTATTTCAGAAGTAAAATCTCCATATGAGTTGCCTGCTTAAATGTATTTAACACAAGACATAAAATTTAAACTTCCAAAAGCAGCAATAAAACCAGCAGCTTTCATTTCTAGCTAATTCTGAATATTTTAAACCCCCTACTCTTTTTGGAATTATGAATTGCAGTATGAAAATTTGGAAGCAGAAAACTAGCTCCATTATTTATAATAATAGCTGAGCACATTATATAACTGCAATGACAAATGATTTTGTTTCAATATTTTACTGAAGGGTACCAATGAAGGGAATAGCTAATATAGTGGTTGTTGCAGCACAGGTCTCTCCATTCAGCAGCAACTGTTAATATTTCTCACATGAAAAGGGCTAAAGAATTAGACATAAATGGATTTTTTTTTAAATTGAAACTCATGTTAAAAATATTTTTCAAATAAAAATTTTCAGGTTCTAATAAAAATAGAATTTGTGCATGTATATGTACATGTATTCTTCATCTCATTTCAATGTTTGGTACTTTTTATAGTCTAACAAAAGATTGTATTTGTCACTTGATAATCTTGATGGCCTTAATGTAGACCTTTGTTTTTAATGAGTGGTTTTAAAAAAAAAAAAGGAAACAAATGCAAACTCAAACTCAAATTCTTTTAAAAAATGAAAAACGATCATCTGTAATGTTCTTTTACTGTGAACAACTGTCACTTGAATACCATCTAGGGGAGGTTTGTTTTTTGTGGGGGCATACATTGCAGGTGGATTCCTGAGTGAAACACTAGCATTTTTTTGTGCACCAGTAATCAAATAGTGATAATCTCTGTTCACAGGTGGAAGTGCTTACATGGCGAGAATCTAATTTCTAACGCTTATGAGCTGTGTTTTCCACAAAGATATTTTTTTCTTGATATGTAAAGTTCATTTTCAACTCCTGAGAATATTAAAAAAAAATGAAATAATGCAAAGTTAAAAGCTCTACTCAAAAACTCCTGTAACAGCTAAGAGCTGTATTTAAAAACCGCAAAAACAGCAAGCATTTGCTCTGATATTCTGTAGGTTACTGAGGAAATCTAAAAATTGAGTTATTAACTGAAACCCGATGACTACAACAAAAGTATTTATCACTTAGCCATCTATGAGTCTCAATTGCATCTTAGACTCGTAAATAGGAAAAAAAGAATGAGAAAGAACTGCAAACTGCAATGCTTTTCAGTGTTTGCAATACAAATTATATATTACTGGAAGATTTAGTTTCTTTGTAGAAGCTTCAAATTGTTACTTGAATGCAGAATACTTTTGTTAGCATATTTACCTATGGTTGAAAAATTTTCTACGGATTAGGAAATTGTTGAAAAATAGCATACACAACATTTAGAGTTTGCAGTACCCGAGAAAGACAAGGATTTTATTGCTGCAGTGGTTTGTCACCAGAGGGGTTTTTGAGCTATTAGTTTTTCAAAACTTTTGAAGATCAGGCCACTTAGGTGCCTGGTGTGAGCTTACACTTTGTCATTATCCTTCCAACTTATAACTTCCGCACACGTATGTTTCAGGAGTCTGTGTGTACTCAGGGGAGTATTTCTACAAATATTTTAAAGCACTGTGCAACAACTCCAAGTTACTGGATCAGTACACATCCTCACAGTGACACGGCAGTGCTGTTTAGCCCTCCAGAGGCTGGTGTTTTGCTCAGGCAGAAAGTCCTCTGGGACCTGAACTGTGGTCTTTGCATAGCACTACAATGCAGTATGTGACATACCAGTGTGGTCAGAGTTAGCTTTGTTTCGCTATACAACTCAGGGTGCATCATCACGTCTTGGAGCTTTTTGAGGTAAAATTTGTCTTGTGGTTTGCAAAGTGAGAGCAGTTTTGCGTTTATGGAGGAGACTTCTAAAATATGTTGCTCTTTAGTGCTCTGCGTGAGACCTCGTGATAGTTATCGCTGTCACGACCATGCTCTTACGTGTGATTTATAATTTTCCAGTAGCAGATACCAACTATTGTCAGGATTTCCTCCCGACATTATGTGTCCAATAGACTGCAGTCAAGTATGAGACAAGAAGTATGAGACTTGGATATGTGGACTGACTTCTGCAGTTTACTGATCTCATGAGAACTTTTATTGACTTCGGAGGGCTCTGGATCAATCTCTTAGTTTCTGCTCAAAGCAACTGTAGCAACCTTTCTTCATTTTTTAACACTGAAATAGTAAAAGGCCAACATATTCATAGCTCGTTCACTCATGAATATCTTTATTCTTCCAAGTAACAGCAGGGTAGAGAAAAGCAATTGACTTCTCAACCAGATAAATGGAAAGAGTAGAGATATTGTACTCATGACAATCATAAATTTGGGGTTGTTATGACCTGTAATCAACAGCATATGATATAACCTATTGCTATTGCAGGCAGGAGATCTAAAGATGACTGGCAGCCTAGAGCAAGTAAGATCTAGCTGAAAACAGAATGTTCTAAATACAGAACAATGACTCTATATATAGCCCTACAGTGAGAGAAATCTTTTCATTTCTTTTTCTGATGGGAGACAAGAGAGGATTTATTTGACTTTTGGGAAGCTTTAGAATCTTCCGCAAATATTTCAAGACACTGGAATCATTTTAGGCAACTTACCCAGTTCATGTAATGGAGTTTAAATGAATTTACCAACATATTGATTTCCTGCAGTGGGGAAATGTGAGGGATCTCATTATTACTGTGTTTGTTATTTGCTTGTTCAAGTAATTATTCTACACTGTCCGGTGTTAATTTTAGAAAATTCTAAATACAATAGATTCAGTTAGAACATGGAGTGGTTGATTAGCTGAGGCTTGAGATAATCTATTGTCATGCGTTAATGCTTCTCTCGAGGGTATTCCAGTGACCTCTCATAACTCTTAACCTTTATCTAACATTTCGTACATGGTTCATTCAGCACAATAAAACTATAATGGATGATCGAGTTGTAATTAATGAATTTAACTTTTTGCATTTGACTCAATTCTTATTAGAAGCATTAAACAAACTGCATTTGTTGCACAAATGTCTTTTGAATGCCTTAAACTTAATCAAAAGGATTTAGGGCCACATTCTCCCCTTCTATATATGTTTCGACTTTGGTTTTCTGTTGATTGTTTTATGGTCTTCGGGGACTATTTGAAGTTACAGGAAAAGGAAAAAAAAAACCCCAAAACTCCTACAATGCCAAATACATTTACCACACCTTCTGTAAAACACCTTAAGTCAGAATTTCAAGACTCAATAGGGCCTATTGCTGCTTGAGCTACAGGACTTCACACTGTTCATCTGACAGTAAAGTAATCTGGTAGTGAAGATGGAGATTGTACTGCAGGCACCATGCCCCAGTTGTAGAGGGAACCTAGTTTAGTTTTCTGTCCAGAAAAATCCATTTCAACCCATGTCACTGCCTCTTTTGCTTCTAGAGACCAGGAACTGGGTTGATCATGAGATTCCTGTCAAGATAGGATCCCTTCTCTTGTAGTCTTCTCATGCACTCCCAGCATAATAGTATAGCTGGTAGTGGCTGCCATCATTGCTGTTCTGTCACACTTTATCCCTAAAAAAGGAAAAACATTTTAAAATATTTGCTTTTTTTATATACTTTGATTTTGGTAAACTGCCAAAACTTCCCTGAGAAGGGAAAACTGATAGTTTTAAGTGCAGCCCGGATAAGCTAGGATGGAATTTAATTAGAGGAAGAAAGGTTTCCAGTGAAAGACTTTTCTCCTCATTGAATTTGAAGGAAGAGGAATTGGAACCTTAGATGTAAGTTGTCTGTAATTTTCTCTTGTTGCTCTTTGTTACCAAAGTAAATTCTGGCTATATTTAGACTGCAAACCTGGGGTAGGATTTGAAACAGTTGGGGCAGACTGGGCTAAAGACCCAGGTTGAGCCATGATCTGGAACAGCTTGGTAGTTACTTTCACACCTCTCTTTCTGTTTACTCCTACTTTTAGAGTTATTTTATCCGTTGAAAAGGAACCCCACATACACAAAAATGAAGAGAATTGTGGTTTTACTAGGAGGCCTTGTGATGTAGACAACTGTGGGAATGAAGGCAATAGAGATAAAGCCATTAAGCTGTAAGCTTAGATGGGCTCTCATAAACATCATGTGAAAGTCTTGCAGGTATCAGATGTGTTTGTGTTTGCTCACAAGGTTACAGTTTGCAGATAGAGACTGAAGTGTTTTTTCTCTTCTTGGCAGGGAGGCTAAAAGAGGTGTAAGGGTGCCTACATCCCATTTCAGGTCATTAAGTTTTTTGTGGTGCTGGAAGAAGATGGAGTTCTTTCTTTTCTGTTGTTCTGAGTCTGTGACTTTTTGCATTGGTAGGCAGGTGATTCTGTATGATGATTTAAACCAATTAGGAAGAGTTAAAATTTCTTCCCTTGTCTCTTGAGGATAGAATAAGGCCTGGGGATATAGGACTGTAGCAATCCCTGCTCTATTTGACTTGAATCAGGCTTTTGCTCAGTTTTCACAAAAGATATTCACTTGAGATGTCAGAGATTATAGTTCAAGCTGTTCTTTAGTTGCTAATATTAAATGACGCTGCTCCGTAAGGAGAAATAATGATCTGAGTAATTGATGAAGTGATTCACTGGCATGAATTAGACATAACCAAATACGGAACATCTGCTATAACCTTTGCAACTGGAGTCTAGCTTGAGTCAGTCATGTTGATGGCATATTCTGTCTTTCTTGAAAAACGTACATGTATTTACAGATCATGGAAGAACAGAGTAACTGACTGAGGTTGGAAGGGACCTGTGGAGATAGTTTCTCAAATCTTGCGTTCAAGCAGAGACACCTACAGTTGATTTTCCAGGACTATGTCCAGACAGTGTTTGAATGTCTCCAAGGAGGGAGATCCTACAACGTCTCAGAGTAACTTGTGCCAGTGTTTGATCACCCTCGCAGTTGAAAAGTGTTTCCTGATATTCAGAGGAAAATTCCTGTGTTCGTTTGTGCCCGTTGCTTCTGGTCCCGTTACTGAGCACCATTCAACATCTGAAATTCTGAGTTAAGAAAAAATGAGATTTATAGAGAAATTTGTTTAATCAATATTTTAATTCTTCTATTCACACTGATTGTTTTTAAAAGCTGCTAAAATCATCTTATCAGACTGCTGTTGTACTTTGGGTTTGTTTGTCTCTACTGCCCAGCTTCATCACAAGTTGCTTCTTGTGAAAATACTGTTCATTCCTTTTCACCAATCATTTTGAGACAAGTAATGAAGTTGGAAAAACACGTTTCTTGCAGCTTAAATCATGTGAGTTTTAGTCCATAGGTCAGTGTAGAATGTGGTTGCGTCTGCCTGTAGCTTCTGATAGTAATCTCTACAAAGGTAAATACTGCTCAGAATAAACAAATTATTAAGTACCTTCTGGAAGGAGAAGGGGCAGTGACAAGGAAGGAGACATAATCAAGGTAAACAAAAGCATAAATGTCTAAATAATCTGAGACTGTAGTCCAGTGGTGACACTTCTATACAATCATTGTGGTTTGTGACATTTATTTTTACCTGATGATTTAATGCGAAATGCAGAATGATTGAACTAGTAACCTCGTTGCTCTTTCTTTATATAATGCTTTCTCCTATGAAGATAGCCATTCTTACTTTATTTCATTTGTGATTGCTAAATTTTAAGACATATTCTAGTATTAAAATTTCAGTTAGGTAATCTTGAAGTTTAGCAAGGCTTGTAAAGAGAGTTACATCACTCATTTTACTAAAAATATACTTAGATAAAATGCTGAACTTCTGGATGCAGAAGACCATTTCCTACGGCGCTGAAACCAAAGTAATGAACTTTACACTGATAGCTTGCTAGCAATAAATGTTCTGAGCATTACTTCCTAAGGAAAAATAGATAGAACCCCTTTCTATCTATAACAACAGATTTATCTACCAGTTAGACTATTTGAGAGGCAGTACCTCTGTGGCAAGCATAAGTGCTAAGAAGGTGGCTCAATCATGTAAAAAAGAGTGAAGATAAGTTATAATAAAAAATGAAAGCTTCTCCAGATAAGAGGAATAGAGACAAGAGTTAAGACTCAGGTGTCTGTGAAGTCAGTAATTCTGAGTACTTGTTGGAGTTAAGGAATTTAGTGCTTGGATGTGTTTCAAACGTGTTAGTTAGTCTGGGTGGAGAAAGAGGAAATAGAGGACTGTTATAAAAAAAATCAGCAGTAACTAGTTTCCTTTCTTAAGAGCTTGTGTGAGTTTATTCTGCTGTACTGTTTGGCGTGGGTTTATCTTCACGTGTTTGCTTTAATCCACATAGTTTTCATGTTGGTGGCTGGGGAAAGATATGGGCTTAGGAGATTCAGATTTTGGTGCTTATGTTATGGATAGAATGATGACTGCTGAAAGAAGGATATGGTCCTCATTTGTCTGTCACCGTGGGTCTGGTCACAGTAGGGTTTTTTTGCCGTGCGAACATTTCACTTGCAGTTCTCAACTTGGTAACATTGTGTCATAGCATCACAGGGTCCAGAAATGTCAGCGGCTCCGCATGGAGAGCAGCAGAGCAGGGCCTGTCAGCCAGGACCTGTCCCCCCGGTCAGGAGCCGGGCAGCCAAGGGCACCGGGGCAGCTCCAGCCCCGGGCATCGGGAACCTCTCTGCCGGGTCGAGGCCAGGCTGGGCCATCGGCCCACTGTGTGCCCGGCTTAGGGGGGTACGGCAGGGCCGGGCAGGGCTGTGGGGAGCTGTGCCCGGCTCAGCGGAGCCACGGCAGGGCCGAGCAGGGCTGTGGGGAGCTGTGCCCGGCTTAGGGGGGTACGGCAGGGCCGGGCAGGGCTGTGGGGAGCTGTGCCCGGCTCAGCGGAGCCACGGCAGGGCCGAGCAGGGCTGTGGGGAGCTGTGCCCGGCTTAGGGGGGTACGGCAGGGCCGGGCAGGGCTGTGGGGAGCTGTGCCCGGCTCAGCGGAGCCACGGCAGGTTCGGACTGGGGACCGGCCCTGCCGCGGCCCCGCCGAGCTGGGGCTGACGGGGGCTCCTGGGCCCCGGGCGAGTCAGGACTGGGGATGTCCTCAGGGACGTGCTACATTGAAAGGCTTTCTGAAAATGTTCCTTCTGGAGATGCAGTATAGATGGGTCACATTCTGTGAAATGTCTTGCTGACATTTCAGTTTCATTCAGGAGAACTGGGAAACACCATGGAGGTGAAAATGAGTAAGAGCTCAGTTTCCAAGAAAAGGAAGTCTCAGAACCTCTGTTGCTGTCAGTCGGGCCCTCTGCTTTTTGTATCCTTGGCAACTTCCAGTTATACCAACACGCAACTGGAATAGCCTCCCTGTGCATGATCTGTCCATCGGAAACGTGTTTCAATAGTATAGGAATGGAAATTTATGCAGCTAGATAGGCAATTCCTTAAGTGCAGACAGATTTTGATGCACTGATTTCAGTTTGATAGCTGGGATTGCAGTTACTCTTACCTTACGCTGCATTTTTATGCAGTGCGTGAAAGCCAGCTCAGTGGCTTAACCAGCAATGATCATATCTGACACATCATCTATGGAAAGATAAAAACTTTTCCACTTATGAAGGGGCTTTCACATATGAGTTTTTATGGAATTAATTTTTAGTTATTCCAGTCTTTCTGGCTGTGCAGATTTTAGGAGAATTTTTTCCTGAATCACCTAGGCTCTTAAAAAAAATCAAAAGGGAGAAAGGCAGATATATTTATCAGAGTTTGCTCATTCACAGAGAGGCATATATAATTTCATCAAAGGTAATTGCTTTACTAGTAATAACTTCGAAGTGACAGAGATAATTAACATGACCTCGAGCATAGCGAGAGCCTTGCTGTGATAGCTGTTTAAGTGCCTTTTCGTACATTTCTTGCTGTTAGTTTCAGAAACAGAAATAATATTAAAAGTCCCAAGGAGACTTAACTAGATACTTGAAGTGAGGACCAAAAGATGATCTGAACTCCATGCCACTGGGTGGATTATTCTGTCTTCTATTCATCTTATTCCCTATCTACAATCTCTGAATGCTGTACCTTGACAAGTTTGAGGGCTATTATGTGGAGCTCTTGCTGTTCCATCTGATCTTTAATTTCAATATGTCTCAGCATGGTCTTGAAGCTCTCTTTGGATTTTGTTTCTTTGACTTCAGTTTTGTCCTTAGTCTTTTTTTTTTAAATTCAGATTGATCTTTTCCCCTCTGCTTTCTGCTGTCTTTCTCCTTTAGCTGTATCTCGTCCTCCTTTTCCTCCTCCTCCTTAATCTCAGGCCTGGCCTTTCTCTTATCCGTGGCTTAAGATTCAACCTTTTCTTTTGACACAGGGCTGGCACTCTCCCCTTCTCTTTGACCTTAGACTTAGCATTTCTTATGTCCTCCAGTTTTTCTATGTCTTGTTCTACATGCTTTTTTGGCATTGTTACTTTCTGGCCCGGAGTTTCCCTAAGGGGATTTATCATTCCATTTGCCATTCAGAATTTCTTAACACGGCAAATTACTCTCTTCTGCATCTTCAGCATTTCTCTGGTCTGTGTTGCTGTTTTCAGCTTAGGCTTCATGAGTTTAATTCTTCCTGACTTCTCATAGCAGTTAGCAAATTCTTCAGAAGATTTGTTTTGTTTTGATTCAAAGTGAGTCTAACGTCTTTGTTTCCAGCCTGCTTGTTTTATTTTGGGTTTGTTTTGTCATTGGAGGTTTTTTTTAGTTGTTTTTAGGTTTGGTTTGGGTTTTTTTCCCCTCAGCATGGTTTATTTTTTTCCTGCAACTTTTCAGGTTTTGACTTGTAGTATTAATTATTAGGTTTGTTTGGAACCTCATTGCACCAATATTGTCATCCTTTCATCCTTTGTTTTGTAATGAAATGTGTATTATATTCTATTCAAATATTTACCTTCATTTATTCTCGTGATGAGGACGAATTTTTAATCTTTTTTATCTGCTATATCACACATGATATCTTTTTTTTGATAAGTGGTTCAGGATGTTTCTGATGTAGCCCATATGAGAAATTAACCTGTGTTTTGCCAGTTGTATTAGCAAAAATTCATATCCAAATAATTTTGAAGGCAAGATTTCTCAAGAAATGTTAGTACTTTATGGAAAAAAGTAAGTATCACTGCAAATTCACATCACTTGTTCCTAGCTGCCATCATGCCTTACACACAGCTTCATTTCTCTTCTCCATCTGCATCCTGTGGAGATGGCCTCAGCCTTTCCATTCCTGTGTTAATGTTCCTTTGCTGCTGCCGTTGTATCTTTGGTAGCAGCCCATTTTCTCTGAAGAGCAGTCTCTGTTTATTGTTTGTGTTAGGCTGTTCTGCCTACTTCCTCTGTTCATCTTTGGTCTCTGCTACACTTTTTCCAGCCCTTAGACCTTGCCAAGATTCATACAATCCTAATCTTTCTTTTTCTTGTAGTTTCTCTCTGAAGCCACCCACCTGTTTTGTGGGATATTTTAGTTATTTGTGGCTGAGGATACGGTCCCTCATCTCTGGCTCCAGGGGAGTGTCAATCTTTTTTCCCTGCTTTCTCTGACTATTGCTGCCACAAGGGCATCCTTATGGGACAGGCAGAAATCAAGAGTAGAGGTACAGAAAGGTTCAGAGGTTCAACTATTTAAAACAGAAATAGATGAGCAGAGAATCATGAGGAATGTATATAAGAGAGAGAAAGAAGAAACACAGGATTCACATCTCCTCCTGATCTGCTTGAAGGCAAGGACTGTAACTCAGCATATGTACATTGAGAGGGATGTGGAGAGTGTGTGGATGAGAGGCTTCCTGTCTTCTGGTGTGCTGCTTCCCATTAAAGTTGCAAAATGGGTCTGCAAAATGGGAGGTTTTTTTCTGGATGAATTTCCTCCCTTTAGGCAAAGAGAGAGTTACTGCCTATTCAGCAAAGAAAAAGTTACATTTCACTGCCTCTGCATTATTTGATAATTAATTATATTTGGTTCAAGTAAAGAAATTAAGATACCACCACTCATTTCTTAGGTATCTCAAAATCAACATTACCTCAGCCGGTATATGTGCAGAGTGGGTTGTTCGTTTTCTAATTTGAAGCCCACACCCTTTGACTCATGAAGATTAATAAGTCTTCTACAATTCAGGATGCCTTTTTTCCCCCACTAAAATACAAAGGAAGCCTATGGTCAGATTTAGTTATTTTGCTTTCATATACTTTAATTAGGGGAAAAAATTATTTCATTTGCATATCTCTGATCCTCCTCTAGCTGGTCTGTGTCTATTTCCTGCTGTGAGATCTACCTCTAGCTAGCTTTCCTCTTCTGAGCAGCACCTTCCTCCCAAACTGTCCAGGCAATAAAGAGTTGAAATAGCAACATCCATTTATTTGATATTTTGACTTCTGGACTATTGGTGCTGAGGGAATATCACAGAACTGCCTGCATGCATTTACCCATGCTCTCAGGCACATGGTGTGATTCTTGGGGTATCCTGCACGGGATCAGGAGTTGGACTTGATGATCTTGACGGGTCCCTTCCAACTCAGCATATTCTATGACCCATTGTTTCATCACTGATATTCTGTTTACAGTTAAAAAGATTCAATAATTTAATTGCTGTGAAATACAATTGCTGTCACTACATATGAAATTTTTCAATTTAACGGTGGGGAGAGCTTATTGTGAAAATTTTCAAAAGAAAGAACTTGGTATGAAACTGAATTGAAAGGGAAAAGTGTATAAACACTGTAAAGATTACAGATTTAAAGATGTATTTAAAGATGTTAAGATAGAATTCAAAAGGGTGCATTTTCTTAGAGAGACTTCATGAACCTATCTGCTCAAACTGAAGTTAATTACAATAGTCCAGTAATTGTGTTGAATAAATTTGAGCATCAAAGAATAAACAAAAGTTTTTAGCTTACATCTAGGTATTGCCAGGCACTGTCAGGGGTTTTGGGGATAGCTGGAGACAGTGGGTCATCATGTTCAAAACAAAACAGAATTTTTTATGAGACAGAGATTTTATTTCTCAAGTAGACTAAGATAACTGTACATAATGACAGAATGTCAGTATCAATGGGTTCTTGTTGTATCACCTATAAAATCAGAGACAGTTGTGGTAATTCTGAGAAACTACTCAAGTAAGTAAGCTTAAACTGGGTAACATTAAAACTAGGCCATTATAGTACCATCAGATTTAAGTTAAAAATGCATCTGTGAGATGGTGAGAAAACCTGCTAAAAATTTCAGAAAAATATGCTTAGAGGGAGTGCCAGATTCCCATAATATTTTTACTAAAATTTTGTAGTTATGAGGAAATCAGTTGTCACAGATATGAAGACATAATAGCTCTATAAAGAAAAAAAAAGTGTGCAGACGATGCCTATATTTTGTCTTAGAATTGAACTGCTCATCTTTTAATGCGTGCCCATGCTTCCTGATAGAAAGGAAGTGCAGTATTTGCTGTTGCTTTCTTGAAAGCAATTGACTATTGCAGAGATAAAGTCTAAATATGATCTGTGAATGGACATTGTGGTTTAGTAAAATATATAAAGTTTAAATTATAACCTAGTCATCTACAATCAAATTCAGTCTGCCAAGGACAACTAGAAGACAGTGTAAGATAACATGAGGGTGAAAAGGATAAACACATAGGTACAGAGGTAAACTTGGAAAACCTAGTTCACAAGTAGTACTTTCTTAATTCATTGTTATGCTTTAAAGCTGGAGACTATTTTGGTACCATGGAGAGACAGTAAATACAGTCCCTGTGTTTACCAGTAAGATTGAATTCTCTTCTCTCTCCTCCTCTCTTCTCTTTTGTCTTCCTGTGGCAGTAATTAAGCTATAAAGGATGCTGAAATAAAGAAATGCAGGTTTAAAATAACTGAGAAGCGAAGCTATGTTAGCCTTAGCGGATTTTCACTGCCATTCACAGCCATTCCTTAAATCCTTCCTTATTTCTTATACCCTAGGTTTAATCACATACTACTGTTGGAGAATTGGAATGACTGTCAAAGTCTACGTGAGCAGTGAAATCTCCAGTAAAAGTGCCACTGTCATGTGGATAGATTTAAGACATTACCATAGCTTGGAATCAAGATTGTCCTAAACTTCAACATCTGATTCCTCAATGGGTGTGTATGAAAAGCCGCACTGTTGCCAGGCTTCCCCTGCAGCAAGTGTCCAGATGGACACTTTGACAGTTTAGCTAGGGTGTTTCACACATTCCTTGCTCATAAGGAATTCTGCTTTAGTTCATATTTCAGAATTTCTCCTTTTCAGACGTGTATTCACATAGCCATCCGCTAGCACTTATTTCCAACCTATAAAGATAATCACTGTGTTTACACAGAATTGAGGCCTGTGTTTGCAGCTGTTACAATGAATTGCACTTACAGGGAGTGGTTTGGCTGTAGACAGTCAAAACATTCATGAGGAAATATTCACTGTGATTCAAATTGCAGAATCTACAATCTGTGTGCTGATCAACTTAATTAAAATAAGAATAAATGATAAGAAGTGCCTTTAAGAGTGATACAGAGAAAAATAGAGTGCATGTTTCCTCTGCAAAATGCGTGCAGCGGATAAGTAAATCCCATAAAATCTGCTGGCTTTGGAGGGAAGAGAAGTAATTAAGGTATTAAAGTCTTGAAAACCATTAAAATTACCTGAAATACCTTTCTTAACACTATTAAGGTTTGAGTTTTAAATCACAGTGTCTCAAGATACTCTTGACAGAACAGACTGTTGGTAAATACTGGTATTTAATCTATCTGAATAGCCTGTCTAAAATGGATAGATTATTCAGAAATAGTCTATCCATTAAAACTTCATTTGAAGTATAAACTATAGTTTTGAATTACACATGGGAAAGAATAAACAATTGTAAAATGGCTTATAAAAATGTGATTATTTATATTTAAATTAAATAGAATATATTTTAATACATTTGACTATTCAAATTTTGTATTTGGCCATGCATAATAGATGTTTACAGAAATATTTAAAACCAAAGTGTTTTGTCACGATTTCTTCTATTTCTTGGATTTCAAAGTATTTACTTGCCTTAGCAAATTCTCAAAAATGTATACTTTTGTGGTATACAGGTTTAAAGACATTTTTGTCTTTGTAGCAGTGATCAATCTGCAAAGAAAAAAATATTGCTAGTAATTTTTATGACGGAAATCAATACACTATGCTTAATGTATTTATTGTGTGGTTATTAATATTGTGATTTCTTTTTTTTGCAATCTTGAAAAACAGCATTACAGGTGATTTACTAAGTAACCTCTTTTTTTACCATTTGTGACTTGTAACCATGCATTTCTTTTCTTCATTTACTGAAGAGCACTATATCTTTTTCCCTAACAGGAAAAATTTCTGCTGTAACTAAAATGACATCATGCTGCCTCCTATGGGGGAATGCTGAAGCCTTCTCAAAAATACGTCACAGTGGTAAGTACTACAAGTATGTTCATAACAATTCCTTTTTTTGTAAAAATATGTAAAAGAAAGATAGCAAGTCTCTGTTGCAAGTGTTCTTAAATGTGTTTGAAATATCTTTGCAATATATACATCCAGTTAAAATGTTTATTTACCATCTGTTTATCCAATGAGACATGGACTACAGTGCATTCTAAGCATTAGCGCTGTTTTTGTGCTCACTCATGACAAGCATGAATTGTTATTACTTTTCAGTTCTATAAGTATTGAATGGTGCCAATCATTTTGTAGTTAAAAGACATGAGATTAAACCTGGCTGTTGTGTCACTGCTACTCAGGAAGGTTTGAGAGTTCCTGGCCACACCGTACCAGATAGAGCTGACAGTCTTCAGTTTGCAAGACAAGGCTGGGTTCCAGAGTTCTTACGGGGCTGTACTAAAAAAGATGCCTGGTTGCTGCTTCCATGTTTTTACCATAAAGATCTATTTTTTTCCTCTCAGTTTTTAGCAAAATATGAGAGAATATATTTTAATGCATAGCATACACACAGGTAGCACATGTAGTTATATGTATGTGTATATATACGCACACATATATATAGACATTATATCAATAAGAAATATGTGACAAGGGTTTAATTTAGAAATCTATGCATAGAATATATTCTATTTATAAAACATCTTAATCTAATTACCATTCTTCCATACTGTGCCTGACACATTGATTAATGAGAAGGGAATAAGTTGTACAAGTGACCAGAAAAGTTTCTCTTGTGCACATTCTTTTTTTCACTTTATATTATCCATGAATTTCGAAGCACACGTGACTTTTTCTTTAATCATTGCACTAGCTGTAGTACAATGATGTTTCAATTTTGTGTTGACTCTGGGGCCTAAATTCAAGGGGAGGGAATAATAATATATCTGATGTGATAATAAAGTTGTGAATAAGCAATAATTCAAAGTGTGACAGATTAGTTATGAGAATAGAGGGCACCATTATGTGAAGTGTAAAATTCAGACAAAGAAAATAACAGCTTTGAAAATTCCTGTGATTTGCATCTCTGAACCATGTTTATTCCAATTTGTAGCAATTTACATGTAATTGAACAAAAAATACTTTATGAACAGGGGCCTATTTAATAGTTTAGCATCCACACTGATTGTGATAATAGCTCAGCTCTTAGGGGTTATATCGTGAGTAATACAATATGCGTGAATGACAGACATAGAATTCAATTACTCTGCTTCAGAGCACTCATGACCTTCTTTTTCAGGAATGAGGCAAACGAGTGACATAAAGAACACAAGGCTCATATAAAGCTGAAGTCAAATTTCTTTGGAACTAACAATTTGTGGTATATTTACCTTGTCTGGCACTAGAATAAGCCACAGCCATGTTTCAAGAAGGGAAAGTCTCATCTCGAGATAATCACAGTACACTGAGATAGACCACAGAAGCTGGGGAGAGGATTCTGAAGGGAAAGCTGAGGGATGGTGTGATTTTAGTTTTCTCCATTTTTTCAGCATTTTGTTTGTTCTTCATAATGCACAGCAGGAAAGTCAGAGAGAAGGAGAAGAAAAGGAAGCAAACAACATTAAAACAGAAAAGTGAAATGGAGCCTATTGATGTCTGGCTTTTAACTCACGCTGCAAGTTAGTGAACATCAGAAGCCAGCTGTGCCTTTTGAAAATTTCCTTGTTCATGTGAGGTGATAATTGGACTATACATTTAAAAAAAAAACAACCAAAGAAAAAGAGATTATAAAATGAAGTTAGAAATCAGGATAAAATTTGTTTCCGCTTCTCTGGTTGCTAATTTTCTGAAGTAGCCACAAATATTTGTGTTCAACAGCCAAGCCTGAGGTACTCCAAAATACACAGTGGAAATACGTAAATATTTGTTAATTTCCTTTTTTGTCTAGAAAAGGTTTGCATTGAGAATATTTTCAGAAGACAAATAGAAATGTATCTGAAGACCTTCAGGAAAATGTATAATCCAAGCCAAACTAACTTTATAGTTGTATCTTCAGCAGACAATAGGGATCCATTTGGATGAACAGAAGAACAAAAAAATTCAAAAAACTAACTAGAGACAGTAGCTTGGACAGATTGTAGCTATGACTTTGGCTATATTGTACTCTTATATTTAAGAGAAATACAGAAAGAAATCCCTACATCTTGAACATTTTAACTGCTTACTTGCTATCTTTCTTATCCATAATTCCAGAAAAAATTCTTCAACGTGATAAACCCATGATCTTTCTCAAGAACAGAAAACATCGATTTATGTCTGGAGTTCGTGAAATGTGTTTTCTGGCAATGCACAACATAGTAGTAAAAATTGAAGCAAACAAATGGCTCGTGCTTTGTCCTCAGATTTTGATCTTACATCAGAAGTGTAAGCAAGTTTAAATGGTGGAATTTCGTTCTGGAATCCCAACCTGACAGCTGAATGTGCAGATGGAGCCCTGTGGTAGTCTGTGAAGTGCTGTGTCGTTTCTTTGATGTAGCCACATACTGTCAGATTCTTGATCATGTTCTCAGACTCTGATCAAACCTTCTGTCTTGTATCATTTATGATAACAAATGTGAAGGAAAAATAAAGCCATTATATTAGAAGGCAGGAATAAATTGTTCCAGTTTTAGTCTTGGGAGTTTTAGGAAACAGATCAACTCTTTATTCTCTGAAGAAAATCAGGGCACAATATAATTCTCATTCTTAGAGCTTTTAGCTCTCCTCAGCTTACTTTTCAGCTTTTGGGATTCAGATAAGAATCTTTGCCTTCCTCTTGTCAGGATTTAAGGCTGTATGTGAAAGTGCACTCAGCTGAGCAGTCCAACCTCTGGTTAAGCAGCATCTTCAACTCCTCCAGTTTTCTTTTTAGGTTCTCACTGATTTTATACTCTTAGGTGGAAAAAAAAATGCTCCCCACATTTTTTCTGTCTTGGTGAAATATTTGCACAATTTTAGCATGGAAATCCATCAATTATATAGGCTCCTAAGTCCTGCACTATGATACATAGGCTCTGCTGACATTATAGTGTGCAGTCTTCCTACCAATTCTCTTAATTTTGAAATGGAAGGAAGGAAGGAAGGAAGGAAGGAAGGAAGGAAGGAAGGAAGGAAGGAAGGAAGGAACCTAATTTAAAATTCTTCCCTTTTATAAAGATAGAAGGTGTGTTTTCCAGACTGAAACATAAGTGATAAGCAGGAGCAACTAATGAAGCTACCAATTGAACCCAGACTGATGGTCTGGTCATGTGAATTAATTGAGGTTGATACTCAGCATTTCAGTAGGTTTCCAAATTGGAAACTGTATCTTCTTCAAGAAATTCCAGTAGTGTAAATTGAATTTAACACCTACTGTTTGGAAATTTAACCAGGCTTTAATGAGAGTTTGTCTAGATTTGGTTGTAGGATGTTCCAAAGCTCTCTATGCATCTACAAACTTGTTTCCAGGGAGAGTATTTTGAAATTGTAAATCCAGTGTAGCTAACTGTGTCTCAGTTGGTCTCATCATCTGCTTTGCTCTGAGATGTTACTGGTAAATCTAGTCTTAGCAAATCCATTACATCACTGATATTAGGGTGTGTTTTCCATTAAAGGTAGAGACCTACTGTGAGTAGTGGAATCAAAACATTCAGATTATCTAATGAATATAAATAATTCCTTGCTTCCATTTGAATTCAAAGCGATGTATCCATTAATTTTTTATTCCAATATATAGTAGTGTATTTCGGTATGACTGGCCTAACGTACCTAAAAGTAGGTAAACTCTAATGATCTCCACCAATATGTGAATTTCTGAAGAACCCAAGTAAGAATGGAATACATTTTCAAGTATTACTCAGATACGAAATAGCAAACACCAAAACTTTCCAGGTCATTAAGTTTACTTTCAGGTGGCAACGTAACTCAGTAATTCTAAAACTTCTACCTAAGTTAATTAGCTTTATTGAAAGCTTTGGGAAGATGGTTAAACAATATTATAAAAGTATGAGTCATGATTGTCTTGAATCTTTAAGACTCATACACTGTTCTTATCTAAGTAATGCTTCCAGAAATATAATTGATTTTGTAGAAAATTAATTTGAACATAACATTACACAAAGTATTGTGCAACAATAATAGAGAATGGTTAAAGTTGTGTAATTTCAACATTATACAGACTTCATGGATAATGGGAGTTCACTGAATCATAACATCATGAGTAATAAGTAAAAGTGAAATAAAAAATAATCACACAGACAGCTCATTTAAAGTTCAGTCATCTTCAATTCAAAGAACTGGAGTGCAAATTTTACTATCTCAGTGTTTAAACTTGAAAATGTTTTATCACTGTGACTCATATAATTTAAATCTACTGTACTGAATAACAGGTAGTGAGTGATGTTATATCTGTTTCTACAGGGAACTCTTAAAAAAAAAGTTCATAATAACTCAGTGTTGGGTTTTTTTTCTAAGAACAGTGAAGCTTTTGAGCACAAGATTCCAGTATAAATGAATTACAGGCGAGCAGTTGTCCTCTTCCTGTCAAGGTTCAGAACACACTGAATCTTCATTTTTAAACACAAGACAACAGTTTGTTTTGTTTGGACAACTCAGTAGTTGACGGGAAGGGAAGACCATCTATATCTCCTAATAAATATCCCTCTACCTGCTGTTCAGCAGTTATCTCCTTCAGTTTTCATATAAAATGAATAGCTCTGTGCAACAGCAAAATCTTGTGTCCTTCTGGTATCCCCATGACTTAATTTGAGCTCTTCACCTTGAAGTTCAAGTTTCTTTTAGAAACAACTGACAGAAGATGATTTCTGGGATCATCAACTCCGGCTTCTGTAACAGGGGATGACCTCACCATGCAATGCTTTTTATACAGGTTGTAATCTAGGTTTGGAAACCAAGGGCTACATTGATTACTGGTGGAAATCAGTAATGAATGATGTCTCTCAAAGGTCCATACTGGGACAATGCTATTAAATATCTTCATCAGTAACATAGACAATGGAATTAAATGCACCTCAGCAAGTCTGTGGATGAGTGGTGCAACCGATTCACTTGAGGGAAGAAATGCCATCCAGGGATACCTCAGCAGGCTGGAGGAACGCATCCATGAAAACTTCATTAAGTTCAGCAAGACCAGTACAAGGTCCTGCACCTGTGTCATGGCAATATCCATTATCACTAGGGGCTGGGTGAATGGGTTAAAAGTAGCCTTGCAAAGAAGGATTTGGAGGTACTGGTGGATGAGAAATTGTTAATGAGTCAGCAATGTGTGTTTGCAGCCCAGAAAGCCAACTGTACTTTGGGTTGCATCAAAAGAAGTGGCCAACGCGTCGATGGAGGTGATTCTGCCCCTTTGTTCTGCTCTGGTGAAACTCCACCTTGGAATGCTGCATCCATTTCTGGAGTCCTCAACACTAGAGAGACATGGACATGTTAGAGTGGGTCCAAAGGACAGCCACAAAGATGATCAGAGGACTGGATCAGAGTCTGCCTGTGAAGACAGACTGAGACAGTTGGAGTTCAGCCTGGAGAAGGCTCTTATGAGGCCTTACTGCAGCCTTTCAGTATATGAAAGAGGACTGATAAGAAATGTGGAGAGAGACTTTTTATCAGGGCCTGTAGTGGCAAGAAGCAAAGGGGAATGGCTTTAAACTGAAGTAGCATAGATTTAGAGGGGCTGTAAGGAAGAAGTTCTTTATTGTAAGGGTGGCAAGACACAGGAACAGGTTGCCCAGAGAAGTTGTGGTTGTCCCATCTCTGGAAGTGCTCAAAGCCAGTCTGGGTGGCTTTGAGCAACCTGATCTAGGGGGTGGTATCCCTGCTCATGGCAGGGAGGTTGGAACTAGATAGTCTTAAAGGTCCCTTGCAACCAAAACCATTTTATAATTTTATGATATTTCTGTATAATATCATACAGTGATTATCTATGCACGTTTATAAAACATGCAAGGGCATTAAGGTAAATGGCTGAGAATATACATAACTGATCGATTTTAACACTCACGTAGCACTAAAGGTAGCGCTGTATGCACCTCAGCATCGGAACTGGAATTTGGAGATAAAGTAGAAAATCAGTAATGATGGAATCACATTCTGGGGTATTTTTATGATTTTTTAAGCAATTATATCACACTGAAACCCTTGTGAGTAATGCCCTCAGTGTAGCTATTTGCAGCTGATTTCATGATTGTGTGCCCTAACCATAGTATGAAGTTGTTTGTCAAACAGCACATCAGAAGAATTGAGGTTTTTGATTCTTTCAGAGAGATTTGGGTTTTATAAATAGAGTTTCAGTACAGTTTTAGGAAAAAAACTTCCAGCACCACTCCAGAGGGCCTGGATATCCCATACATTCTATGTCATATCTGCTAAAATACTGAATTGCTTCCATTCTGTGCCAAATGCAAGTAATCCACCACAATTATGCTAATCACTGCCCTGAAAACAAATTGATACAGCTGTTGAGTGACTAGGGAAGATGATGGCATATTTCTTTCTTTTTTGAAAGAAAAAAATAAAATGCTTTTGCCAGCAGGAAGCCAAACTGCTTGTAGAAATTACTTAGAATTGAAAATCACTATTTGATTCTGAAGGTAAATATGTTTGTTTGTATATATGAATACAAAATACATTTAGCTTTAATTGCATGCCAATTTAGACCCAGATAGCTGGTATTGTACAGAATTTTTTTAGAGCATTATTTTGGTTTTATTTTCTTTTGATGTTGTGCAAAATACACACACACACACACACACGCATAGTGTTTTCTATTGGATCTTAAATATGGAAGCTGAAAGTATCTAGACCACTCTTTCTACCAGCTTTATTATCAACACCCCACACACATTTTCTTTCATATATATTGCTTTGCATTCCATTTTTCTTTTCCAAGAAAAAAAGCCAGAGAAACGGAACACAACACAAATATGGTAATATTGTTATCCACAACTTTAAAAAAAGCTCAGAATATCTGAGTGCAGGTGAAACTACTCAGGTTAAGTAAAATCAGATTCTGTCAGCTTTCATTATAGGCTCTATTTCTTCTGAAGATGTATGAAGTAGTACTGTTCTCTTTTTCACCTGGTTGCAGCTGTATTAATAGTGATGGAGATTTGCTCTTCTGTGCTCGCAGCATGAACATGGATTTAAAGCTTACACAACTATTCACAGAATGTTAGAAAAACCAGCTTAAATTTTTATCTTTCAATATGACTTCAGGAAGTAACTGACAAAATTCGGTGCCTAGTTATAATCTTAAAAAGCTGCATTTTTTCTTGGTGTAAGAAATTAATAACCTGCAACCAAATATCTATTAAAATTGTGGTTTGTCTCTCTGTGGTAGAAAGAAAACTCTGTTATCTGGAACTAAATCACACATTTAATTCTAATGTAGTTTGCAGTCAATGGAGTTAATTATACTGAAAAATGTTGTTGCTTCTATCATTTGAGGCTTTTTGCTTTGCTTTAAAGGTATGTAGGTGATATTTCCTATTCTGTATCGTATCATTATGACTACTCTTGTGGGTAGACATATGTCATGAATTTGATTCATAAAGATGAGATGCAAATCCTTGAAAACTAGCTGTGGATAATGAGCAATCTAACTGGTACACTGAGGTGCAGTCTATTCTTACACAATGTCACCAAAACAGGCTGCAGGTATCCCTCCTCGAGCAGGGGGGCTGGACCAGATGAACTCCAGAGGTCCCTTCCAACTTCAAATAATCTGTGATACTGTGATCTTCATTTAAGATCAATTAAATTTTTCTTTCACTGAATTTAAAATAACAATATGACCCTTTCACTTTCATTACATGGAAGTATCAAAGAGGATATGATGCTGAGTCACTTGAAATGTTAGGTGATGAATAATTAGAGACTTAGCATTTCTGTTGTTAATAAAGTTCTGTTTAAAGGAAGAAAGTTAAAAGAAATATACTTCATTTGACCAAATGAAACAGAAGTAAATACTTTAAAGACTACTGAAATAGTTTTTATTTCATATTTTTAATAAAGTATTAGTGAAATACAACTCATTGAGTGGAATGGTGTGAGGCTACAATATAAAGTTCAAACAATGGCAGGACTAGAATCTGTTTTCATTATAAGCCATCAAAAATAAAATGTATAAACAGTGAGGTAATAAGCTACATAAGGGTACAAGAAATTCAGATCTGATATATTCAGCATAATAGGTGTATTAATTTGGGAGCAGAATTCATTAAACAATATGTATCTGAAAGACAAAGCTTTTAGGATAGTGCAGAAATTAAGCAATCTGAGTTTATTAATTAACAAAGCAGGAGTTTCAATAGATGGGCTTGACAAAGAAAATGGATATATTAGAACTTCACCAATAAAAATTGAAGCTGGGGCAGAGCAATCACAGCAATTACACTAATAGGTCATTCTCTTGGCAGCTTCATTGTCTTTTGGAATATGGATTTTCAGTGCTTTGAAATATTAGTACAGTATTAGTGCAATTTTCTCTTAGCTTGTTGAAATTTAAATATTACCACAGTATGCTATGAGGATAACTTTAAAAAATGGTGTTAAAGAGTTATCAAAACTTGTGTTGGCCTTTATTTAAAAACAAATTGGAAGTCATTTGATACAGAGTTTTATTTCTGTGAAAACATATCTCATAGGGAACTTAATTTAATTCCTTAGCTGAACAATTTTTCCCTATAGCTGTTTATGGTTTATCATTTGAAAGCTATGTGCTGGAAATCATCAAAATCAGAAAACGAAAAAAACCCAACTCAGTTTCTTTTTTGTTTGAAACACAAAATATGTAATTGATATTGCCAGAATATGGGAACAACACTTACAGTTTGTATTATTGGCAGTGTAGCTCCCATGTCCAGACATGCAACCATCTTGGTGTAAGACTTTAGGAAAGATAATTGTTGCAAATACGCTGAAATTCAGGGCCAGAGAAATAATGAATCAGGACTCCTGGGTGGTTATCCTCCATACCTATAGAAGACAACATTAAATTCCAAAAAAAGTGGTTAGCACCCTGCCAAGGTGATAGCTGTATCATCCTTTTGAGGGGCAGACTTTAAGGAATAGCAGCTGTCTAAACAAAGGCAAAAAGGAGATTTGATTTGCTTGTTCTGAGAATCTGTCAGAATACTGCTGAAAAAACATATGTGCACTTTCCGACCATTTAAAAATAAATAATTATATACAGCTGCAAACAAGACCTTTAGATAATGGATCTTTTTCTCTCATGCCAAAGAAGGCATTATGGAAGGAATTATTTTGAAGAATAAAGTGTAAGTCAGATCACACAGGAATTACTGACATATCTCCAATATGAGGTAGAATAATCTTCTCCTCTGTCAAAGGGATTTAATTGTCTGCCCTGACCTCCATCTGTTCTATTAATTGACTGCATTAGTTTGTGGTAGATATTTTTGGTTGGTATTATGTTTTATTAGTGAGATTTCTTAAGATGATATAATAGAAGCACACAGGAAGCTGGAACTCCTGCCATGTGACAAGGTATATTTTTTCTCAATCCTGACCTAAATCAGTTGACCGAGGGCAGGAAAAAATAGATCAGTCCTTCCTAGTCAACCTGGCAGCTGCAAATTGTCTTCTGGTTTGTTTTTTTTTTCTGCAATATCATCCCATATGGATATGATACAAGAAAAAAAGGAAAAACAAAACCAAACCAAACCCAAATAAATAAAGAAAACCAGAAACCCTTTACAAAATAAATGAAATAAATTTCTTCCACTAATTAAAAATCAATTTTACATTGATTGATTTGATGGGCATATTACTTTTCCTGTACACAAAAGGAAGCTAAAAACAAATGACCAGGGAAAAGAAAAGAGTCACGGGAAAGAATTATGATTTAGAGAAAAGAATATGCTAGCAGTGTGCACTCTGTGAGAAAGATTTGAGAATTAGAAAAGAACCGAGAAGGCTATGTGAAAAAGAGGAAAAGCATAGGTACTCTTATAAAGAGGACATTTTCAAGCAGGGAAGAACAAGAGTAAGATGGATCTTGAACAGGTACCAAGGCATAACATTTTGTCATGGAATCATATTGTTAAAAAATATTTCTCCTCCTATTTAAAAATGCTCATGTAGTTTTGCAGTCCAGTGAAAACAGGTAGAGTGTGCTGAATAATGTGATAATAATATTATTGTATGGGTCCTGTTAGAAAGTCATTCATAAATGCTACTCATTGCAACCAAAAAATCATGGGAAACATGTTTTTTAAAAATAAATAACCCAAATATTTCTAACATAGTACTGTTTTTCCACAAACCTATCAGTTCTGTGTTAATAAAGGCTAGTATTGGGTGAAGATGGCAAAAATGGATAAACTTGTTTGCTAAAATATGATTTTACACCAAGGAAGATACATTGAAGCAGTATTTAAAATAACTTGAAGATGGCTATGGGAATTACAATATTAATGGCAACAAAAATAAAAACAGCCCCAAAAAATAAAATTAATTGGATGGTAGGTGTGAAAAGGTGCTACATCATCTTTGATAAACGATCAGCACAATTAATGACAGAACAGACAAAAACTGTAAAGAAACTCATAGCAGAATAAGCTCTTCCTGATTTTAGTCATGAGGACTTTGTTCAGGTATGAAACAAACAGGAAAGTTACAAGTTTCTTAACTCTGTGCTTATAAAGGTAATTCTGTATATATTGGTAAGAGATGAAAGAAAGAATCATCTTGCTACAGCTCAGTTAGGACAGTTAGCTGCCTAATCTAGGCTAATCGCTTGGATTTTTAAAACATAATCTTCAAGATGTTTTCATAGTGGTTGACTTCAACTAATATTTAATGTCAAATACCTACGTAACAGTAGGAAGCATTGCTGCCTGAACTATATGCTTCTGGTATAGACAGCATATCTGACTTTCTCATAGACAGTTTGGGAGACGAACGTGAGCTTTCGTATTTGTTTCCAAGGTAGAGAAGGTACCTATTCCTTGTGCTAGGCAAAGAAGGAAACATTCCAATAATGGGAGTGGAAGGATGAGCAGGAGGAGAAACAACAACTTCTACGTTTTTTGTTGGCTTCCATTTCTGACTCAGATACAGCTCTACACATTGCAAAGCAAATACGATATATTGCATTAGATTTCTGAAAACCCTTTGATGCAAGAAAATATAATTAACTACATGTGAGATGGCTTTGAAGTTTCCCATGTAGTAGAATGATAGGGGTTGTCAAGCAGATAGTTTTGAGAAATTTATTTTTCTTACCTAAGAGAAAAGCATTTATTTCTTATCCTGAGATTTCTCTTGGAATTGTTAAAAGACCACGAAAGATGATTTGATTTTTATCGTTTGGGAGTGTGGGATTTGAAATGGAGGACCTTTTTAACTGAACACAAAACTACCTGAAAAAGATTTGATATCTTTTCCAAGCTTAGCTTTCCTACTTTTTGGCATGTTTTGGCAACCAAGAAAAAATAATAGTGATTAAAAAAACCTACACAAAACTCAAGTAACTGGCATGAAGACATATTATTCAAGCTCGTGACTATATGGAATTATTCTTTGTAGCATATCTTCTTGCTAGTTTTTGTAACAATTTTAGAATTTGCATTTCCAAGGTGGTGGAATTTCAGACATCTGTTTCTCAGATTTCTACATGTTGCTGTTGGATTCTCCTTAGTATTTGCCAGGCTTTTATGGTTGTTTTGGAAATAAATCTCACTTTTGCTGTTGTTGTTGTGTACATCTTTTCATATTACAGGTTTGTCAATATCTCTGGTGTGAGATGACGGTCATATATCATTAATTTTCTGGGGGAACATAACCTCTATTTTTCCCCCTCATTTTCCATGTTTAAGCAAAAAGGGTACATTACATAAAAGTAGGCAAAGTCAAATTTGGAGTTCAGGCATCCATCTGTGGTGAGGAAAGATCTCTCTGGTTCTGCCCATGAGGTTATCTCTCTTAGTAAACAGAATGATCCCGGTCCTGTTCTCTGCCCCTGAGGCCACATAACGTAGCAGAGCTTGCATCTCTATAGTGAAAATCTTTCTTACCTAAAAGAAGAAAAAAAGAGCTGTCTGTTGAGGAATACCTTTGGCCTATCCTACTCCCTGTTCATTCCTGTGCATTGCTTGGGAGGTGTGAATACTGGGACAGGACAGTGTTGGAGTCCATGCTCTAGCCCTATCGAGTTTACTGCTTAGACCCTGAATTCCAGTGCTTACTGTGAAAAACAGCCTAAGATATGGATCCATAGTGGGACTTCTGTATGGTATATTATGCTTAGCTTTCAGAGGTCCACAGTAAATGATATAATCCCCAGCTCACAGTACTTATGTCAGCTAGAAATTCAAGAATTTCATCTTTCATTTTTGAATTCAGCATAGACAGGACAGTAAGCAAAGGATATGCCACAAACACTCTTCTAGGCAAGCTTTCAAACTGTGTTTGCTTGGAAGAGGCGAAGGCACCAGGCAGCACAGGAATGGTCTCGTTAATAGATCATAGAACAACAGAATCATTTTGGTTGGAAAAGACTTCAAGATTCAGCACTGCCACACGCACCATTAAACCATGTCCCTAAGTACCACATCCACATGCCTTTCAAATGCCTCCAGGGATGGTGCTTCCATCACTTCTGTGGGCAGTCTGTTCCACTGCTCAGCAACCCTCCTGGTGAAAAAATTTTTCCTAATATTTAATCTAAACCTCTCCCGCTCCAACTTGAGGCCATTTCCATGTGTCCTATTGCTTGTTATTTGGAAGAAGAGACTGACCCCCACCTTGCTAGAGCCTCCTTTCAGGTATTTGTAGAGAGCAATAAGGACCACCCCTAAGTTTCCTTTTCTCTGAGCAAAATGACCCCAGGTCCCTCAGCCACTCTTCGTAAGATTTGTGCTCCAGCCCCTTCACCAGCTTCGTTGATCTAGCAACATTGATCTAGTGAGTGATTCTGGTGATCCCATTTTTCACATTTTGTGGATACTTATTTTTATTGTCCTGAGACATGTTCTCTCACCTCTTAAATATAAGGGGTCCAAGGCAGAATTTAGCAGATGAAAGCCCACTAACTTAGGAGGAGAGCCATACAGGAACAGAAGCTGGAGGACACTCTTCCTTATGCTGGTGAAGTTGTCCCCTTTCAAGCAAATAAAGAAAACCTAAGGGAGAAATTTAATTGATAAAATGTGATGATGTAAAAGCATATTAACAATAATCTCCAGTCACAATTTTTATTTTATGAAATAATTCTCCTACAAACTGCTTAAGGCTTGCTTGAAAGTGAGAATACCTGTCCAAGGAAGTTTGTACTTTATGGGGATGCAACATTAGTTTTCTCAAAGTCCAAGGGTAAGAATCTCAGAGTGAAGCCTCTTGGTTCAGGATTGAGAATGCTTCACAGAGACCTCGAAGCTATCCTGGCCTTATTTGAAAGCTAATGTTTGTAACTTGAAAGAGGGAGGTGTGGGTTTAGATTTCTTCAGGTTAATGAGGGTAGCCACTCAACTTCCCCATTTCCAGAATGAATGCATAATTGTGACATTATCATATGAATGAAGGCAGTATCACCACCTGGTAACTGAACCAGGTAATGCAATGAAAATGTCCTGCCTGTCTCCTGTGTAATTCAGTTCTAAGAATTTGTATAATAAAGCAGCAACTTTTTTTGGCCATATATATTAAGATCTGTGTGTCTGTGGGTGTGTGTCTGTGCTTTTGCATGTGTTCACATGCCCAGCTGGTTTAAATTGCTTTTCCCACCTGTTTCTGGTTATTGTAACATTTTTAATGTCTCTTCTTCTGAGACTGGAATGCCAAGAGGGAGATATCAAATTCTAATCATTAAATAGCCTCAAGAGATCAAATTGCATATCAATCAGTCCCTTAGACAGTTTCTCAGTTGGTTCAGACTAGAGTTTTAGTTTCTTTCATCTTTGACAAGGGCATGCGCTCAAGTTCAATGGTGAAGACAAGAAAGAGAGGACTGAGACCTGTGAGTTTCTTTGTATAATATTTATACAAAACCTGATAGACTCCCTTAAGAATTTTTCTTTTCAGTCATTTGACCTTTCTTACTGGAAAGGAGTTAAGACTCATTCCATGTTACAAATGCTTTTTGTTAAGGTCTTGCCGTGGTAGTAGGTAATGAACTTTGATTTTTTTTTGAGGGTTCATTCAACTTATGAAGGCCTATTCTGTAAGCCCAACGTATAAAATACTGATTTTTGTGTGCATGTTTTAATTTTTTTTCATATCCATAAATTAGTGGTTTGCTCTGGGCATAAGAGATTTTGCTCTACGGGAGCTTTTGCCTTACAGAAACTCAGGGCTGAACATTCTGTTTCAGATCATAATCATTTTATTTTTGTAGTAACACATCTGAATTTAAGCAAACAGAGGTGCATAAAAGAAACAAAGAGACACACAGAGTGTGTTACATTTCTTTTACAAGGTTATATCAGAAGTAAAAGCTGGAAATTATGCCACCGGTTGTGCTAGACTGTACTGATGCTATTTTTAGTACATTTCCCTAAAATAGGTACTAGAAATGTAGTATTTTCTTAAGACTTTGCAGCTGCAATTAGACCACAATTGCATGGCTTAAGTGTTCATATAGTCATGGGAAACTTAAATTCAGATCAGTATTTGAGCTGAATGGAACACACCCATAATTTTGGGATTATTAGTTACTTCAGTTTTATGTTTGTAAGCAGTTAATGCCATGTTTTTCCCTCCTAATATTGACACTTCATATTTATTTGCAATGTGCATCAATTTATCTCGAAAAGCAGCAAGTATCATGAAAATTATCTAACCACTGAAATTCTTCTATACTTACATGTGATAGCAGTTGAAATTACCATTCAAAAAGTCAGTGAGATAAGTGCAACTGTCTTATGTGAGCATTGCCAGTTAGTCTTGTGTCCTTCTGGCCATACTTTTTTTTTATAATTTTAAAACAGGGAAAAAAAAGGGAAACCGTATCTGTGGTTGTTGAACAACCACCTCTTATAATTAGATTGAAACAGCTGATTTTTTAGAGAATGCTGAGGTGAGTTTCTTTGTTTTTTCTTGGAAGGGAGTGATAATCACATGTTTTCTTTCCCTCTGCTTGCTTTTCAAATTGTTTCATTACTGAGAGAATTGCAGTTTTCAAAAACATTGTAGGAACCACACAGCTTTTTCTTATAATCCCATTGTTCTTTTTGATAGTGTATGAGATTTAGAAATTCAGAATAAGAGTGGTAGCTCCAGGCAAGAAGCAATGATATGAAAGAAATGTGTGCCCATTTTCTGAAAAGTAAATGTTGATTTTAGTTTCTAAAGTGAGGGGTCTACTGAAACTGTCCAAGCCTATCCCACTTGGAGAAATTCATAGAAGGGTGAATGTAGCATGTTCTTTTAAAAAAACGTCCAAGCCTGCTTAATTTAATGTTTGTATCTAATTTGTATTGCTTTTCAGTCTTTATTTCCATATTTAAAAAAAAAAAGTAAATTATCTACCTTTGTCTTCAGTTATTTTTAATCATACAACTAAGACCAACTTCAAGGTCCATAGTGATGTTTGTATATCTGGCATTTATTTTCACTTAAAGCAAGGGTGCATCATAGTTCTTAAATTTATATCACTTTCTTCTCAGTTTAAACTAAATCTTGAAGGAATTTTTGACTGTGAATAAATTGTACTTCCCACCTAAATTATTCTGTGATCCTGTGACACGGCATTCAGATACTCATCCCTAGTGAAGTTTGTAATGCTAAATTAGTGTCATGACTCACCATGGGTCATGATGTTTATCATAAGTTCTCATCAGGCTGAACAAAGACACCGGACCACGTGTCAGGAAACTCTTCTGCTTTATGGTACGGTTGTCTTCTTAACTGCAACACCCAGTTAAAGAAAAGAGGAAGAAAGAGAGGAGAAAGTGAGAGGGTGCCCAATCTGAATGGCTCTTCTGTAAATTAGACTTTTTGCATGTTTTGTTCACTGCCTCACAGCCAGGCCTTCCCCAGGAAGTGAGCTGGGGTGGGGGGAACTGAGCACAAGTCTCAAGGTAGAGCAGGAAGCTGGCTCAGGACAGCACTGCCCCACCTCTCCTTTGATCACCTTTCCTGTAGCAATACTTGTAATGTTTGAGACAAAACATACTTAGATCTGGTCATCTACAGTTAAGATTATTAGAAGTCTAGACTTTATTTGTTTAATTTTGTTTTGAGGGTGTTTTGTGTGTTTGTGTGCATTTTTAAGAATAATTTAGTAATAAATAATTTGTTCCAATTGGGAAGATGCTTACAAAAATACAACAAAATAAACACATATGTTCTATTAGGAAAAAGAAATTCTCGTAAGGCTTAGCTGCATGTTAATTTGAAACCAGACATTGCTGTAGTTACAGTTCTGAGATTCAAAAATATCTTATGATTGACCAGTTTTGGTAAATAAACTTCCCACCAATGTTCAAAGTAATCCAGTCCAGAAAGTGCACATTAGTTCATGATTGGTGCTCCTCTGTGTTGTTCACTATGATTTTGTCCGATGTGTCTGAATAACTTTACGTAGCATAAGGGAGAATGAAGATTAGCTCATTTTAGTGTATCAAGAAAGTTCTAGAAGCTCAGAAAAAGTCTCTAAAGAAGTTTTAACTTTTTTTTCTTTTTTTTTAATTTGCAAGATAGTAGACAAACCCAGTATGAATTTACTGATATTTGCAAAAACTGCTCTTTTGTTACTGAACAAACATTTGAATACAGTGACTATTAAGAGGGTGTAATACTGATTATGAGGTAGAGATGCATTTAAACCTGCTTTGAGAAGAGCTTTTACAGAATACAACTGTGTGATTAGTTTTCTGCTAATATTCCAAATTATATGGACATATTGCTAAAATTAATACTGCAGGCCTGTTCAAAAATTTCTATGCCTTGGGTAGTTCTTATTTGATATTTAATTGCTTTTGTTTAAAAACAATCAATCAGACAAACACACACAGAGGCACAAGCCAAAACAACAAAGAAAACCCAAAAAGCAAGCAACCATATATCCACTTTCCTTAATAATTTCAAAATTACTTATTTCAAGGGGACAAAGAGAATGGAAAGAAGACAAAACACAGTCAATGTTCTTGGTAAACGAAGTATTTTTTGAATCCCCATATTCTGTGAAATGCATTAAATACTTCGCAAAATATCGGTATGAGGAGAATCTGAATTGATCACATAATTTGTCATTTTTTTTCTACTGACTAGCTGGTTGCTCTTACATCTCAGTTAATCAAGCTGACTGTATGCTTTCAGAGTGTATGTCTAATGAAAGGGCTGTCAGTCTTTAACCCTGACTCTCTGTTGAGGTCAGACCTATGAATGTGCCCAAAAAACCCCTTGGGAATATGAACAGAAGGGAGGGCCAGAGAGTATAGGTGGTCAGCAACTGAAAGCTGAGGCGTACTGTTGTGCACCAGTTGTTTTAGATAAAGCCTGAGAAATCCTAGTATATCTGTGCAGTCCTCAGTTTCCCGTGTTCATATAATTTATATTTCTGTTTAGTTTTCTTGTAACTGTCCATGACCTGGACAAGTGGGTCAAAAACCCTTGAAATCACTTTTGTTTTCTACTCCACACTGGAGAAAAGACGACTTCTAAGCCATGTCTTCTGCATCCCTAGCAGCTACAGAATAAGTGTAGAGCTACTGACAATCTTCTCCTTAGGTTGAAAAGCGGTAACTGCAGATCCTGGAAACCATCAGTTGAGCCCTGAAGGCCTGATTCATAGACTGTTTAAGCATCTCTAAGCATGGCTTGGGGCACAGATTTATAAACAAGTGCAAGCGGTATTTCTAGATACACATTCATGCTAACTTCAATCTGCATTTTCTTCAAAGGCCATAAATGTCTCATTAGCCTCAAATTACACTCCTCTGCCAATAACAAAATCATGTATGAGCATATGTGATTTCAGATCCTCCTTGACTTCTCTTGCATTGTGCTGCCAGAAGTTGTCATTTTAAACTGAATATTCTGATTTGGATTGATTGTTTTCGATTGTTTGAGTGAGCGATACTTCCAACTAGGAATTTTTTGCAAGGAAGTTTGTATGCATTTTTGTAACATTTGAAGCAGTAAAAAAAAATATGGAAAAAGTACAACATTATTAGTGATAATAAATAAAGGCATGACAAGTGCTTGTCTTTCTGTAGACTCAGTATGCAAAAGGCATATTAAATAGCTGATTGTATAAATGTAATTGGACATCAAACTAGTTTTGATATATCTAAAAACCTGTCTAGAATGTTTACAGTTTTCTATTTAAGATAATCTCTAATTGAAATCTGTGACTCTCTATTTACATCTTCCAACCTTTTCAGTGGTGTCTCTAACATCATAGCATAGCCGTCATTGTTCATGAATGAATAGGCAGCATGACTTCTTCCTTACCTCTCGATATTATTACTGAAAATTATTTTGTGTGTCTTTGTCTGTGTGTGAGCTTGTATACATTTCATATGTGAAACTAACCTTTGGAAAATGGTAATTCCTCTAGTAATGTCAATAAACTGAAATGTGTGATATTTTCTGCCTAAATGGGCAGGAATCCCACCCTAAGCAAGATATTTTTGCTTTTCTTGCCTCAGCCTGGGTTCTTTGCCTCAGTATAATAGCAAAACCAGTTGTCCCCAGGATGCACAGCTCCCAGAGCTGGAAGTTGGGGAAGTATGGAGAACTAAGTGAAGCCCCCATAATCCAGGAAGAAATGGTTAGTGACCTGCTACTTATTGACCTATAGCCAATTAGACACCCACAAGTCTGTGGGCTCAAATGGGATGCACCTGAAAAAGCTGGTGAAAGAGCTTATCAAACCACTTTAAAACATTTACCAGCAGTCCTGATTAACTGGAGAAGGTCAGGTTGACTGAAAATTAGCAAATGTAATGCCCATCCACAAGAAGGGTCAGGAGGATGACCCAGGGAACTACAAGCCTGTCAGCCTGACCTTGATGCTGGAGAAGGTAATGGAGCAGATCATCCTGAGTGCCATCATGTGCTATGTGCAGGACAGCCAGTGAATCAGGCCCAGCTGATACTCACAAATGGGTTTACAAAAGGCAGATCCTCTTTGACTAACTTGATCTCTTTCTATTGTAAAGTAACCTGGCTGGTGGATGAGGGAAAGGCTGTGGATTTTGTTTATCCAGATTTCAGTAATGCATTGGATACTGTCTCCCACAGCATTGTCCTGGGGAAAATGGCTGTTTAGGGCTTGGATGGGTGCAGTCTTCACTGGGTGAAAAACTGGTGGGATAATCAGGCACAGAGAGTGGTGTTGAATGGAGTTAAATCCAGTTGGCAGCTGGTCACCACTGGTGTTCCCTAGAGCTCAGTATTGGGGCCAGTCCAGTTTAATGTCTCTGTTGATGATTTGGATGAGGGGATTGCATGCATCCTCAGTAAGTTCACAGAAGATGCTAAGTTGGATGGGAGTATTGATCTGCTGGAGAGTAGGAAGGCTCTTCAAAAGGCATTCAACAGGCTGGATTGACTGAGGCCAGTTATATGAGGATCGATAAGGCCAAGGGTCAGGTCCTGCAGCTGGGTTGCAAAAACCCCATCCAATGCTCCAGGCTTGGAAAACAGCGTCTTGAGAGCTGCTCAGCTGAAGGGGACTTGGGGGTACTGTTTGAAAGCTGGCTGGATATGAGCCAGTGTGTGCCCAGGTAGCCAAAAAAGCCACACTATTTAGTATGTCACATTTTTTACAGTTGTATATTATCTCTGCTGTATCAGCTGAGGATTTCCACTTTCCTTCATGTTGTCATTTTTGGTTCTCTCTCTGCTGGTAATGTGTTTACTCTTGTTTATTTGTCATTCCCATATTTTTCTTGTTTTGTGTCCTCTTTTTTCATTTGCCGTTTGCCCAGAAAATTTTTTTCTCTATCCCTCTTTCATCGTCTGGATCACTCTGTTTCCTTCCACCTTGTCAATTTTCTTAGTGCTGTATTCCACATTTCTTAGAATGTCATTACAAACTTCTGCAGTGTGAGTGTCAAGGGAATAAGATCTGTTGCTCCTCCCTAAGCACAGATTAAATCCTCACTTGGATATGACTGGAAAATCTGATTTGTGCTGCATGATCAGTAAAGTGTGCTGAAGTCAGCATGGGACAGAGCAAGAGGAATACTACTCAAAATCAATTACCTGCTGCTGACTTCCATTGTTAAAGATGGTAGCAGAAATCAGAAGAGAAAAGTGATGCTTGAGGAGGAATTTTGGGTGACCCGTAGCTGACTGACTCTGAGTGCCAAGGAGCAGCTGAAGTGGGGCTGCCCATGGGGGAGAATGACCCTGGAGCTGTGGACACTGCAGAGCTGGCAGGGCAAGACTCTGAACTCCTAAGGCCCCCCACTGAGGGTGGGTTGAGAACAGGGACAGGACCCTGCCACCACCCAATAATCATCAGGCCAGGCAGGGTGAGGAGTCAGGTCCGAGGTCTATCTGGGGACCCAGTGAGGCCAAGATCCAGGCTGGGCATGGGGTTGGGCATAGGGCTTCCTGCAGCATAACTCAGATAGGGACTGATGGGTCTGGTGGTGCCCTTAAGGGCATGAAAATTACAGCTGTTAATGATTTGTCCTTCAGAAATGGCACTCAAGTTGCAAGTCCTAGAGAAAATGTCAATAGAAGTTTTGGTCCATCACAAGTGATATGTATTTTTCTGGCCTCTGGTGTTCAGGTGTTTCAACGGTTTTGTGGTAAGAGTGCTAAAATGAATTAATTGAAGAATTCTAGGAGTTCTGAGAGAATAAAATGTCTTTCAAGTTATTTTCCTTGTCAGAGTCCTGACTGAAAACACGACCTGCTAGTCCACTTATGTATAAGTTTGAAATACAAATGTGTGTTCATCCAACAAAATATAAGGTATCAGTATTGGTTTCCCATAACAAGGAATTTTTGACCTGTGGAATTGTTGTCTGTGGTTTTGAGTTGAGTAATGAGTAAAAAGTAAGTCCTTGATTTCTTTGGGCAGGTAGACGAATGTCGATGTGTGTTTATTTGTACACTTGTAATGGTTAGCATATACATGCGAGCGACTTGTATTTCATTAAAAATTAACAGGATTATTGTATGAATTACCTTCTGTTTAAAAATAAAAGTAGGAGAATGCAAGCAAGTAATGTTACATAATGTAACATTATGTAGGCCAAAAGCTGACTTAAGAGATTGTATCATGCTTTTTTTTTCTTTTAGTTTTCCATTGTTCTGTTTGTCAGACATAGAACAAAGATATGAAAACCAATAAATTTGTATCTAATTTTGACTAACTCTTCTCACACTTGATTTGAACTAATTATTTATTACATTAATTGAAATCTCTGAATTAGATGGAGGTAAATTAGGTTGTCATACAGAAAAGAAGCCATATCTGTGAAAAATACTTTGTAGTCGTCATCTCATAGCAAAAAGAGATTATCCAATACAGGAAACAAAAGTAATGAATGGCTCCTGTGGGAGTGCAAATAGGCTTAAAAAGAAGATTCTGTTTATTTAGGGCAGAAAATATCCTCCAGCTAGCACTTAAATGTGATACTCTTCCTCAAATCAGAAGTGTTTGGACTGTGGTTTGGTTTGGAAGCATAAACAGAGGCAGAGATGTTTGTTTTGTGGTATAACCTCTGACAAGCTTATAGCTTCAGTTTTAGCTGTCTTACCTTAATGTCTTTGGAAACACATAGCTAACCATGGTGTCTGAAGTTCATAAAACATTTGTAGACCTTGGTATGGAAGTAGTGTATGAATATAATTTTTGGTTTGTTTATTTATTTTTTTTATTTTAGGTTTCTGCCAACATAAATTTGTCCGTTGATTTGAATTGCTTGTTTTCTCTCGCCCGCAGGCTGACTGAGTGGGCTGGACTTCACTGAAAGGGGCCGTCTCACTGGGGCAGTGGAATAACTGCGGATCTCTCACCGCTCCACCTGTTGGGAAGTGCTGTGCGTTGCCAGGATTAATTCAACACTAGAGTCTGGGATGGGCCTTAGGGGCAAACACTCCCTTGTTTCTTCTGACTCTGGGATTTGTCTACAGCCAGTCAGCTGAGGCACCTACCACACATCAGCTTTTGTTTTTTTGTTGCCTGAACAAGGTTACATTTTCCCTCACTTCATCTCCTTTTGACTACTTTTTTATTAGTTTGCATTTTCCTTGACTGATTAATTTTCTCCTGGCTGTGGAAAAAAGAGCCCTGCTGATGTTGATTTAAATAATGTCGAAACCAATGGGACTCCTATGGCTGCCTTTGATCTTCACACCAGTGTGTGTCATGTTGAATTCTAACTTCCTCCTGTGGATAACTGCACTGGCTATAAGATTTACTCTCATCGATGGCCAAGCACAATACCCAGTTGTTACTACGAATTATGGCAAAATACGTGGTTTAAGAACACCTTTGCCTAATGAGATCCTTGGTCCAGTGGAGCAGTACCTGGGTGTTCCTTATGCTTCTCCTCCGACTGGAGAAAGGCGATTTCAGCCCCCAGAGCCACCATCGTCTTGGACGGGTGTCCGCAATGCCACGCAGTTTGCCGCTGTCTGCCCGCAGTACCTGGATGAGAGGTCACTGCTCAACGATATGCTGCCAGTCTGGTTTACAGCCAATCTGGATACTGTGGTGACATATGTTCAAGATCAAAATGAAGACTGTCTGTATTTGAATATCTATGTGCCCACAGAGGATGGTAAGTACCCTGAGACCCGCACTGGAGTGCACTCACCAGTTCTACACATGAGTAATGTCAAGGTCTTCAAAGCATCTTACTGAGTTTCCTCCATGTTTTATCTGTGGAAATGGGTAATGCCTCTGAACATGCATTATTAGTAATACTTTGTAGATTGAATATGCTTGCATGGATTCTCTCTCATGTTTCAGTGCAACACCAACCTGCACTTTGATTGCAAGTGGTGGCCAGGGTGTGTCAGCCAGCCTTAGGTTTGCATCTAAAATACAGCTGAGAATCATTCATGAGAGAGGAAAGGGTAAATAACGTTAACCTGAAGTAACATAGCTATTTTCCCATGCATGAATGGTACAAATATACTGTTACATACTAATTTTTAAAGGAGAATTCACCTAGTTTTTTTCTTTACTTTTATTATAAAAGTTCTGAGCCTACTCTTAACTCTGCTTGATTTTAATAGATAATAGAAAATTGTTATAGTAATTCAGTCAGCAGGGGTTTCTTTTAGGATTTTCATCTGTGAAACTTTTCAGTCCAGCTTATTTTTATTCATTCACTAAATTTAAAATGAAGTAAAGGTCATTTATTATGCAGAACTGAACAGGTGGTCTTAAACTTTCATCTGTTTTGTGCAATACTTTCTCAAGAGGGCTACTTTAAACCACTTTCTATGGCCAAAAAAGATGAACACAATTGGTAATACAGAACTCTTTGAACATTTACATGATCTCAATCCTAAAAATTGTAGCTGTATGGCATGATGAATGTATGTTTGGTCATTTTGAATAGTATTGCTTCCTACAGGCAAGAAGATCTGTTTTCATTAGGCCCCAAATGAGCTAAGTCTATTATTTCACAGGGAAATAAAAATACTACTAACATTTATATTTAATATTCCACTAAAAGCTAGTGCTTTCTGCTAATTAGAATGCAGTTACCGATGTATAACATGACAGATTTCTCCCAGATATGCAAATCCCTTCACTTTTGCTGAGGGTTTGATTTACACAAGCAAGGCATTGTTATTTCTCAGTAACCATACTCTAAATATGCAAATTTTCTACTTTGATTATTATAATCCTTCTGCCTTGATTGGTTTCTTTGCTCAGAATTTCCAAGCTGTCTGCCAGCAATAAACATACCACCTTCTTTTCCTGTTCTCATCAGCTGAAGCAAAAACTTGAAAGCTAAAAATAAAGGGTAAGGTTTGGGAATACTGGGAGCTTTGCAAACGTAAATACTACCAAGCTACTTGAAGGAGAAGTGCTGTGAAAGGAAAGCTGTGTTTATGGGGGCTCTGTGTGCACGAGTGTGTGTCTGCAGACGTGTATGTGTGCCCTTGTGCGTAGACAAAGGAGCCGGACTTTTCAACCCAGTTCTTTCCCTCTTCCAGTCTCATTGCACTCCTTCTTGGATAATAACATGGATAATTTTTTTCCCGAATTTTTTTATGATCTGGATATTATCCTTCATCTTTTAATTAGTCACTGGGGTAAGCTTGCCCTGAGAAAGCGTTCTGGGTTAAGATTTTATTTGTTCTCACTGAAGTAATGTCAGGTCTGCTAACTAAGTCTTATTTTAGAATCCAGTTTTAATAAATGCATACATTCCTCCAATCTAATAAGAGGTTTCATTCATTAATTAGAGAACACAGGAAATTAGTCATGGAAAAATATGTATGAATTTCTAGGAAAAGAATATTTGGTATCAAATGAAAAATAATAAAATATTGTGGGCTGAATGACTAGCAACCTATAACACTCATTCTGCTATAATAGCTAATCACTTTTGCTGTTAGATTTAAAATAGAAAGGACTGATAAATATAATTTTACCTTTTTGTCCACTTACTTCTGCAAAAAGCATGATTCGCTCTTCCTAGTTTTAGATTTTCTTTACTCTGAATAGCATATAAATGGTATCTATTTGCTTTTATATCTCCTATTGAAAATATAAACACATGCATAAAAGAATATGTAGCTGAATAATGAGAAGACAAGGTTTGTGTCAGTGATGAAGTGAAGGTGAGATTGCTCCTCTACAATATGACAGGCATTTTTGAAATGTTCCAATGGGGAACAAGAAGCTTAAGAATGAATAAATTAAGTACACAATGTTTTAATTGTATGCTGTATATCTTATCACTAATTAATAAAACTCAGTGGCTTTTTTGGTGAGGAATATATGCAATCTTCTGACCATAAAGATGCTTAAGGGGAACTGACCTACAAATCACATGTCCTAAGTTACTCTGTCTCCAAATCACTCTAAACAGTCTTAAATTGTGGTCCATACAATCTGGTTAAAGATGTTATGCTTCATTATATGAGTCCTAGTTGGCAAAAATAAGCTACGTTGTTATGGAGACAGACCATGAAATTAATTTTTGAAGCAAGATCTCAAAGTGAGTGACTTTGAGTTAAATTCACATTTTCAGTTCTTTCTTCAGTACAGATTGATTTAAAAGAGCTTTGAAACTGTTTTCTAGAAGAAAGGATGGCTGGAATCATCCAAACCTAATAAATGCTCTGATTATGAAACTTAATCTGGGTCATTTTTTTGGGCTTTTTTTCTTTTTTAACTTTGGTGAAAAGAATAGATGAGCAACTAATGAATTAACTGCTGTCATTTGCAGTGCTTACTTCAAATCAGTTCTAGTGAATAATCAAAATGAAGCTCAGGTTTGGGGTTTTTTTCATTGTTTTGTTTTGTTTTGTTGCAGTTCTTTTTCACTGTATAGCATGACCTGTTTCTTATTATTTGTGTGTTTCGGCCAAAAGGAACCAAATTTTGATCATGTACTTTCAATAAAGGATTGAAAAATTAATGCACATATGCCTCCATCTCATTTCAGAATTACTTCACTGGAATCCTTCCACTAAAAACTAATGGAAATAAGAGTAGAATACAGCCACTTTAACTAGGCAGATAAGTTTAGTTAGTTATAATAAAATAGTTTGAAATGTTACTGCTTTTGTCTGAAGAAGTACCATGAAGTTAAATAACAAATAAATCTATAGTTCTTTAAAATAATTTGAGCTTCTAGATTAAGAAATTAAAATGACCTGTTACACAGTCTGTGTCTGTATTAATCATAGCCTCTCTTTAGACAACATAAGATTCAGGATTTCAAATGTCAAATTGCAGGAGAATCCTGTCAGAATTTCCCATGTTAAAAATGTCCTTAAAAAGCAAAAACTTTGTCTTTGTTTTCAGGGGCTGTCTTTTTTCATTTTAGGTGAGAATATTATTTATCATGGAAGTCAATACACATACCTAGCAGAATATTTCTGCAATTCTGTCCATGTAGATTTTTATTCTTTTGCTGTTTTTCACTGGGCAAGTGTTTTTTGATGTCCCTTTCCTTACAGTAATACTTCTATTTCAGACTATCTAAGGTAGCTGTAAAATTTCACTGTTTGTTTTCTTTTGCCTTTGGAAGGGAAGGAATTGCAATCACTGTGAACCACTGAGATTTGGGGTTTTTTTGGTTATAAGTATAAATAATAAAGCAGTTATTTTCAAGATACACAGTACAAGCAATAAAGATAAAATCTAGGAAAATTCTTTTATTTTATATGTCAAACCTATAGTAATAATAAATTACTCAGAACTGAAGCAAATAAAATATTTATAGTGGAACTATCATTTTATCCAGTTGCTTTCTAAACATTTGGCTTGATCTTCAGAATTATTTGTGTGGGTGTATATTGTCTAGGCTGCTTTTTCAGTTACTATGAACTGTAATTTTCCACAAGAATACTTGAATGTCAGTTTTGAGGAGGTCATCTAGGGAAATGATATTGAGGACAGTGTGTTTATTATAACTTCAGACTGAATATGGGTTTATCTACAGTGGAAATGCTAGATTGAAGAGGACACAGACTGTTAATCGGCTGTGCTTAATCCCTGGCCTTTATCATTTCAATCTGTGGATTCTGAAGGAGATTGCTAACTCCTATCATAACTGGGGGGAAAAAACTGTAACAAGAAAAAAAAAAGAAAAGACCCTTCATTTGTATTTCTTTCATGATAAACTTCAAAGTTTTATTAATAGTGAAGGGAGATTTAAAAAAAAAATATCAACACAGCAAAACAACAAAGAACAAAACCCAAGAAGAACAAATCTTTTTATGTTTATCTAAAACCTGCTATGTTCAGATCAAAAGAGAAAATAAAAAAGATGACTTTTTGTTGTCTTTGCTTGATCAGTAGCAAGCATATCTACTCTTTACTTGTTCTGGCATATGGATAGAGGGTACTTTTACAAAAGTGTGGAGCTCCTTATCCACTGTGTATCTGTTACAGATTAACTAATGAAGTATTTAGCATCTTTAGAGGTTTGCTCTTGTTTCTCGTTTGTGAGCTCTTGTTTCATTTACTTCAGAATAAATACAGCTGAAGTGACAAAAAAAGGTGGGAGACCATGACACTTATGAAGGCCGAATGGGTAGGTCCTAATTTTTCATTAGATTTCCGGAACTGAGATTATGGCCCAGGATTAGTGGTATATTTAACTGGGGACTACCAGGAAGCAAAAAGCCTTGTGCAAAAGCAAAGGGATCAACCGTGTTCCTTCTCTGGGTGGTGATTGATGGAAATATACCTGCAGCTCTTGACTCTGTGTCTATTTGACTAAAAAATAACAAAATGAAAAATTTGAGCAAAGCTGATTGAGAAGACGAGACTTAGACTGTCACTTTTGCATATTATGAAATGTCAAATGTCTGCTTAATATATAATTGAGTGTTTTCAGCCTTCTTCTTGTCATTGCTGTTGAATTGCAATGTCTTTAACTTGGAAAAGGTATTTCTATCGAAGTTATTCTAATCAAACAGAATTGATAAAAAATTGGGGTTTTTTCCTTTTTTGTTTGAGGCAAAGAAAAAGGTGGTGTAAAGTCTCTTCATTGCAATTTTTTGATGGCATAAAAATAAAAAGTAAGCCAATCAAAGGCCTCTTTGTTACTATAAGAAATAAGGGGTCATACATAAAAATAGTGTCATAGTGAGCAAGATGGGTGCAATATTGTGCAACATTATTTTTGTTGAATTATTAGGAAGTGATAATAATAATAGTAACATGTAATTTCCAAATAAACTCAACTTTCTAGACAATAGATTCTTCTAAACTGTATGTAGTTTTAAGTTTCAGTAGATGTATGTCAGACATTTTTCAGATAATCTTAAAATTTTAATTGTCCTATTTTCTCTTCACTACTTTTGTAAATGCAAGTAGCTACCTTAGAAATCAAAGCAAGGATTTATGGATATAGCTTTAAGGAATTAAGAATCCAGTATCTCTTGTCTGTATGTTTACAGTTTTTATTCTTCCTCAAAATCTTTACTACATATTTTTAAAAGTCAGTTATAATTTCTGTAATTGGTATAGATGCATAGAGTTTTACTTATGTTATCTGAGGTATTTTTAAAAGCAAATTAAATATATTTACTTTCTTATAAAAATGTCTTAAATCTGTTTTAAAACATATTTTGGACTTTTATAGATGATAATGCTTAAACACTTTCATATTGCAAATAATGTTTTTCTGAAAAAAACCCCAAGAATATAACAAGACTTTGTTTTCAGTTTCAATATTGTCCTAGGTTTTGTCGGTGACTGGTTTATTTTTTAACCCCCACCCATTCAGTCAGTTGTTTGTCCACTTTGGAAAAATAAAAATTAATTATTAAAATTTTATTATTTAAATGCATCTCATCTTATAAAAACATATATAAAAATTACACAAGATAAGGAATATCCTTTTGTAGAATGATTGTATTGCTTTCCAGAGTGAGAAGGATTGATAATCGTTAACAATTACAATACAAAATGACAGTGTTGGAATTATTGCATGTAGTACCAGTTGAACATAAACATATACTTTTTAGCATCAGAGAGAAAATTGCTCTCCATTGTGAAAGATAAACTCCCCGTTGTGTCAGAGTGCCTCAAGCCAATTCTTTCACCGTTAGGGTCCAATATATCCCCCCCTCCTAATCCAGAAATATTGCAGCATCTGTGAGAAAGAAGAAGGCATATGTCTGGCTGTTCTCTGCCTACCAGGATAAAGCTGTGGGTAATCCAGGCCCTTATTTTACATTCTTGCTTTTAACAGTCACAAATACCTTCTGACACCAAAGAACAGGACTCTAATCTAGATGAAATAAAGTTCTTAAATCCTTAGAGATAAATTCAGATTTAGTTGCTAATTTCAAAATGCTGTCCTTCCCTCCAGGAGCTGCCCATTCCACAGGCACTTTACAGGATTGCACCCAAATGGCCTTCTCAGGAACTGATATGCAGTGAAGCCTAGCGAGAAGACTCAGCATTCAATATGACTTTAGTTAATCCCAACAGGATTTTTGGCACCGTTTCCTAGGGTCTCATCGTTACCTCATATTGAAAAACCTGCTAGAACGGGGAGGAATGTTCTTTAAAACACGATGAATTAATGTTTCTTCTGCAAAGGCAAATTAATGTTGTCATCCTTTTAGTTAAAGAACAGTGCCTTTGCAATTGTAGAGGCTGTGCTGTTTGGCTCAGTGACAGAAAAGAAAAAGTCTTTAGTCGTGTGGGTCATGAGACAGATCAGATTTTACTTCATTTTGTCCACTGACTCCCACTTGTCTATTCAGGGTGCTTTTTGTTTTGGTTTGGATTTTTTCCTGTGTGTTTACTTGGGGTTTCTTTTCTGTTTTGTTTGGGGGTTTTGCTACTTTGTTTTGTTTTTAAATGGAGCTTTCCTCTTCACTCCTGCAAAACATGTCTTTGTACGCCGCTGTTGTTCTCTCTGTTCTTGCTTTCTGTCAAAACACAAATCAATGTGACACCTGCTAACACTGAGGCGGTGCCTCTGTCCTAGAGCGGTGCAGTGGGTCCTTGGCAGGCTTCTGAGTGGTGAGCAGCGCGGAATACGTGCAGTCGGATCTCATCAGTGTCTCGGCCACACCAATTGTATTAGCTTTGATTTCCTCTTAAGGCTTTGTGATATCATTGGTCTTCGTTCAGGTATTTTTTGCATTGGTCTGAAACTTTTGAAAGCCATTTGTATCTTTTCATTCAAATTTGGTTCCGTTTCCTTTAATTTGCACATTAATTGCAGGTTCAAACAAAACTGACACACGCTGAATAGCTCAGCTAAATCACAAGGCTCATAAATCAGTCACATCTGTGAAAATATTTCAAGGAATTGTACCCACATCAATGTGATAGTCACAGGTAGTTTGTCAACTGGGAAAATTTACAATTCTCTTCTACAAATGTTTAGGTATCTGCAAAATAAATTAACACAAATTTGAAATAAAGCAAATGCTCATTATTTGCTCCTCAGGATTCCTGACAAAATTGTCGATAATTTCTCCTGAAATTTTTGCACAGTACTTTGGTTTACCATCCTTTGTAGAGGAAAAGGATATTTCTGGCCTTTATTCAGTGCTTCTTGCTTACAATTCCAGATAAAATTCTCAGAATGGCATATAATCAATTATGTATGCTTACATTTTAGGATGGTATTAGTTGAATGTATTAGTTGTAATCCAAATAGAACAAAGGAAAAAAGGAAAAAGAAGAAAGTTAATGATAGTGAATTTCATTTGTGATATTATCATCTGAAGAAATATGGATGAATTTATTTTCTTGGGGTTTAAGGCTTTTTTAATCTGGACCTTGCTCCTGGTATCCAAAGAGACAAACAATAAGAAATTATTATTACGAAACCGTGAAAATGAACTAATGCTTATAGCTATCTGGTACTGATGTGTTAAAAATCCATTACAGAATTGTTAGTATAAAAGGAAAATTTTTCTTTTACAGTTCGTGCTGTAGGCAAACTTTTAGTGAAGAATAAATCTACTTGCGAGGCTAAGCCAAATTCCTACACTATATATAGGGAATTTTAGTTTCAAATGGAATTTCTGTTGCCTCGTTCCAAAATGCTTATAATTGCTGGGTTGATGTTAAATAGATTTTTCATTGACAGGGTGTGGCATATTTAATCTAATGGAGGGAAATTGCTTTGTACAGATTCAAATGACTATTCAATTAGTCACTGGTAATGTTTACAAGCCATCATAGCTGGAAATCATGGATACATTGTCTGTTTTATTAAATATGCAGTAGGGCAAATGAAAACCCAATCCAAATATATACATTTCATCCTCTTTCAAATAAATTAGAATCAAATTATCTTTTATGTAGTATTTTTAGGGTGGCCAGGAAATTCAAAAAATCATTCTGCATTTGTAACACTGCCCCCATGGTAGTGCTTTTGCCGGCTTTTCATGCTTGATTCAGACAGCAGAGGGAGCACAAGTTTCCAGCAAACTCTTTTTTTTCTGTCCCTGGGAATCACTGAAAAAGACACAAATAATGCTAGTGAATGCAGTAGTAAAACATTTAAACAGGTGCTGGTTTTTACTGTTTAAACAGCTAGGAAGGGATGTCATTCCACCTTTCCCAAGCTGCAAGTTATTAGGTTGCCAGTGTTGATGCTGGTGCTGTGAACTGATGAATTTATATGAGGGATAGAACTTTTCCAAGCAAAACGTGCACTCACACTGACAAATTTACACGAAACTAATTTTTTTTATTGTGAAATAGTAAATGTTTAGGTCAATGCACTAGTTTTTAATTGAATAATACTTGCAAGGCATTCAATGAAAGAATAGGTTCCAAAGTAGATAACTTGATCTGTTTGGTTGTGGTGAGTTAGTATAAACATTCCTGCTTAAAAAATTATTGATTCGGTCCTTCCATTTCAAAACCAAAATATATAGAAAAGGAGATATTTTTTTTTCAATGAATGCCTTTGTCTTTCCATCTTCTGTTTTATAGTTATACAGCTTCATCATGTAAAGTGCCAAATGTGTTTTGCCTCCTTTTTTATCACTGAGACAAAGAATGTTAAGCACGTTGAAGTTTCATTCTAACTTAAAGCATTTTTTGAGTTTTTGCTATCACTGTTGGAATTAACAATATAACTAAGCTATATTAAGTCATACAAAGTGCCAAATTACACAAGTGCTGGAGGGCTTCCCCTCCAAAACATCTTGCTTTCGGATTCATAGCATATCTGATTCAAAAAGACTGTTATTTTTACAGTCTTAAGGATTTGAGGTGCTTTTCTCATCTACCTAAACCATAGACCTTGTTCTGCCTTCAGGGATTAGATGCAATAGGCTGAGATGCAATTGGTGTCTAGGGTGGGTCCTTGGGAGTTGGATCAAATCAGATGTTTACTGTGATGATGCATAAAACCATCCCTATGGATTAACTGCTATGCTTTGTCACTAACAATTACCTGAAAGTACACCTAAGTCAAAGAAAATGACACAGACACTGTACAAAAGGAGCAGCTCGGTATGACAATCTCTCAGTGGGAATATTTTAGTGAAAACAAATTGAAGAAATGACTGAATACAAATAAATGCAGTAATGTGAACTTAAAGAATGGGATAAATTTCTAAAAGTCACACTGTAGAGTGTATTCTTTGCTTTCATTCTTGCAGGGTTATCCATAATGCCTTCAATGTTATCCCCAGAAGTAAACTGTAGTAGATGGGTTAAACAGGTAAATTTTTATTCTTAACTGTGTCCATTTTCACAATAAAAAAGCTGAGTCATGTTCAAGCTTTATTTCTTCTCTATCCAATTTCACCATTCCTTGTAACCACTTCTTCTTACCTACTTTGGCCACTATAATTTTATTAATGAATCCCTTTGCTCACTGTACAAAGTAATACTATAAAGTGTAAACTCGGTTTCCATTTCCAAAAATGGTATTATCTGCATATTCTTCCTTATCTATTTTTTTACCAAAATCACACACAACAAGCAGCAACAGGTGGGAAAACATCAGCTATGATTCTTAAATAATTTTAGGAAGGGTAGCTATGTATATATGTTAGCTAATATATATTAGCTATGCAGTGGATGTAAAAGGATCAGGCAAAGAGAGAAAGGCTGATTCTCCTTCATGTATTAGTCCTTCTGTACTGGACTCCTTCAGTGGGCCACTCAGCTATGCTTGCCAAGCTGCATTTGGCCTACAGGATAGTACATGAGGATCCTAATGTACCCTGCTGTGGTAAGTTAGGGTTTGATTGAATTTAATTGTTGTCGTTTGCTGTTGCTTTCATTTTTCGTTTTTTTGCTGAACAGTTCTTCCTTGAATTTTAGTTGTCATCATAAAGTGCTTACCCCACAGCCCACTGTATAAATATGCCTGGAAAGTATTTCGGATATTGCAAGATTCAAAAGGAAGGATGACGTTCAGAAACCAACTTTTGAGGGTTTTGTTAAGTGTCAGTTCTTTAAATGTATACAGTTCTGTATAAAAATGCCTGAGCATCTAGGAAGGCTGTGAAAGATTTCCATCATGTAACACTTATCCTGCTTTAGTTCAAGCAGTAATTTTCAGTTTTTAGCACCTTTGAAAGTGTGGCCTGTAATGCTTAAGTTAATTTTCTATTATTCTTAAATACATGAAGAATTTAGTAAGTAATTATAAGTTTAGAAAGTACCAGCATGTATTGGATTTTTAAAATATTAATTTGTGAAATTAATAGTTTATTGCATTTTTGAGTGCTACTTCTGGATTTGTTGCTTTATAACACAGTATCAAACTTCTAAATGCAGGCTACTTTACCATGCTTGCTTTGCATGTCTAATGCAGTAAATCAAAATGGCTTAGTGTTGGGATTATTAACTAAATTCTTTCAAATTCTAATATATAGCTTTTGTATTTGATTGTCTATATTAGTTTTCTTTTTCCTCTTGTGGTCTTTTTCCTATTTTGCCTCAACACAAATGATAAGATAGACACTGTTAATTCCTAAAATCAGATTATAAAACAGTTATTTCTGCATTATAAGTGGAGCAAGTTTAAGCATTTTTTTCTTCATGATGTACTAGGCAAAAATATTATTTTAGCACAAGTTACTTTAATTTTATTTCTGTTTTATGACCTTTCTGTTTCTTTTGTAAGCCTAAATTGGAACTGTAAACACCTACCGCTTTACGTACCATTTTCTCCATTTCTTGTAGAGGTTTATTGCAGAGTTTTTTGTTTAATACAGATATGTGAAGTAAAATTGCCTGGGGTTACATTCTTTTTTTTTTTTCTTTTAAATAAATTACCAAAACCACTGTATTGCTTGGGTACAGTGGCACTGACTCAGTCTGAGGTCTAAAAGATAACAACGTGAGATCTGTTGCCTTTTTCCCTTGGTTGTCCATTCAGAAAATGAGTATCATAGCTTTTTTCTCTAATTAGGATTAGAAACAACTGCAAGAAGGAAATGCCTCTGGGTGACAAAAGGCTCAAATTACTTCCCATATTCTTATAACCTAAAAGACTGTATTCCTTCTTTTTTGTGTGTGTGTGTGTGTGTGCATAGTTTTTTTCTAGGATCTGTCTCACTCCCCTTGGTGATCCATTTTCTGGCAGCACTTTGCATATCATTGCATTGTATTGTAACCTCCGAGCAAAACTCTGAAAGGTCTAAAGGGCAATAGATTTGGGAGCCATGGTACCATGATGAATTTAAATAATTGGGTAAAGAAATTTAAAACTAAGGCATCTAGAAATTGTTCTGACTCATTTACTGATAGGAGATTGAAGCCTTGATATCAAAGTTTGCATTTAATTCTTTACTCTCAATCTTCCCAGAGTAGTCAGAAATGAGAGAGCAGATAGAATTTTTCCAGGAATTAAAAGACATGCAGGAAATCAGGCTTATGCCAGAAGAAGATCCCAAGGCATTTAAATACTGAAAGATGGGGGAAACTTTATGACTGAGTAAGGCGTATAAGCTCTCAGTGTAATGTGGTTAAACTCAGAAGGGATCAGCTAAACTTCTGAGGAATAGAAAAAGGTTGTTACTAATACGTGATGCATAGTTAATAGGTTTCTCTCATAAAGTTTACTGAAAGCAAGATGTCAGAGGCGGATTTTGGAAGAAAGTGTGCTCTTTGCAGATGCAACAAATGGCTTGGAATGTTTCTGTGAGTCCTTTAATTTTCTTCATTATCTCTCTAGAAATAAAGAAATTACTCTTGAGTACAATATTAAGTGTTTGTTTTAACAAATCTGCCAGATGGCTGTGATCTGGCTGGCATAACCCTTGTAGACCATTCTGAAATGAATACTTTGCATGACCTATAAGCCCCCTCCTGAGAGTGGACCTAATGGGATATGTACTTTTACACTGGGTCCAAAACTTTGGGAACACCAGATGCATTCTTTATGCACAGGCCTTGTTTGGTACCCTATTCACTCAGCTAAGATTGTGTAGATCAAAGACCCTAACCCATACTGACTATTTGTACTTTCTTGTGGCTGCTAAACTATTCTTGAGGGAGCAACCAACTACTTCTGGTTTTGGAGTTTAATTCTTCAAAGACAATTGTATTTTGCATGCAGCACACTTACTTTGTGTTGAACTAGAAAATGTTGGGTTTGTACATAACCCAGGAGATGGTTATTAAAAATATCCCACATTTCCCTGGTTCCCATTACCTTAATAAAGCATTTGGTTGTGTATTCCCTAGCTTTATACCTCTAATCAGTTAACTGTAACCTTGTCTGTAACCTTGGTGTGATTCCACAGTCGAAATGGTTCCATGGAGGACATGTCCCCTTACTCCTGGCAAGTGCCTTTCTCCATCTTCCCCACAACTTAGAAGGACTGAAAAAATTTCAAACGCAATCGGGCTATTGCAGTATAAGAGATAGCTGCATGAGTTGACTATGCACTTTCTTAGTCTGTTACAAATGCCCTGGCTTTTAACCTAGATGCAAAAAAACATGAATGGACGATGCTTAAGCTAACGCATTTTATCCAAGTTTGTTGCGAGTCTAAGCTGCACACACTATGAACAGCCAGTTTATCTAATGTGTTGTAATGGTAATGATTCACACCCTGAGAATTTAAGCATGTGTCAGTAATCAAGATGACATATGAATATGTAATTGCTAATTTTATGCTAGCCATATCTGAAGACAATGTGAACTACAGGTGAAACAGAAAAAGCAGCACCCTTGTGTGTTCATGACCATAAAACAACATATTGGTCATGTTGAGCACCACCCCCATGTGACATATTGATGGGCAAATGAGAAGATTTTATGGGATTATTTTTAATCAATAATATGATTTTAGTAATTTGGAAATCACGGGTAGATTGTACCTGTGATTTGCTGTGTTCTCTGTGGAAATTTTAGATCTGCATTTATCAACACTTCTTTTTTAGCAAGACAAAGCATGACATACTCCTGCAGGCTTAATGACATTTAAATATAGCCTATGATAATTCCTGAAGTTTATGAACAGATAGTTTTAAGAGCCTTACATATGGTTTTCCAAAAATATGTTGGCTTGCCTGTAGCCCAGAAATTATATACACCCTTGGGAATTTTTCATGAGGGATTAAAATGCACTAACCTCTTTGCCTGATAATTGCTTTGAAAATTACATTCATATTTGATTGACATTTCCTGCAAAATTACCTGTATACACTGATAATTTGCATTACACTTCAGTACTCCCTAATGCAAAATAGGGTAGCATAGATGAGCTCTCAGGTGAGAGAGATAAGGACAAACTCTACATTTTTACTGAAAAGTTACATTTCTTAGGTAAAGTCACTCACTAAAGAAATGAGTAGAGAAAAATAAAATGTTCCTTTTGTCTCTTACAAGGGCTGTCAGTGCTTCAGCTTGGAGGAAAGTATTTCAAGGAAGCTGGTAGACTTCATAATTCTCCACCTAAAGGAAAGCTTCTGTTGAGCACAGCAGCCCTTGTGAGAAGAATTGTAAGCCCTGTTAGATATATAAGCACTGCATTTGTTTTCCTAAGGCCACAGACAGTACGTGGAATCTTGGGCAGTCCGCAGTCGGAACATCCAATAAAGGAATATCTGATGGCAGCCAAGTCACACGGTGCACTCAAGTTAAATACTTGAGCTTAGTGATGGAGAAAGATGCTTTGAGGAGCAATCCAAAGCTCTAGCAAAGTGGGGAAATGCTAACAGTTAGCAAATGGTCATGACAATGCGTTTCTCTAGTTTGGACCTCACTGAGCAGGACTGATTTGCTAGACCAGGTTGCTTAAGGAGGAAGCAGCAGTGACTGCAAAAAAAGCAATGTTCACCATCACAGGGAAGCCTGGCCTGAATTCCTACCAGAACAAAGAGTACACAGAGGGCATCATTAATCCTCTCTGGTGAGACTGGACCGTGGCAAAGTAGATCTAAGCGGCTAAAGAAAGCCTACATTTTCCCAGAAATAACAGTACAGATGCTAGAGAATAAGTGGATAAAAACAGTTGTGATAGGATACAGACATTTCATTACGACCTTTCCCACTTTTTTCTTTTCCTAAGTAGTGCAGCATCTTCACTATTTCTTAGCTATGCTCCCTTTACTATATCTATCTCCTTTTTTTCTCTGCAAATACTGTACTTTTCTGAATCTATCCTTAGCTTTTTCTCCCCTCCTTTTTGGACTTATATTCACATGTCTGAGTAGGCATATTTAGTAGTTTTTATTTCATCTTTTAGTGTAGGCCAAAAGCAGTCTCTTGTTTAGCCATAAGTGTGTTCATTTTATATAGAAAAGTCATAATCTGTACTATGATTGAGATATTTTCTTAGGGTTTTATGTGCACAGTGATTAGTTTTGAAGCAAGCTGTATGATAGGACAACATTGACTTGTAAAGAATTTCGTCAGAAAGTTTAAATAGACTGCAATCAGTAGAAATATGTTTTTGTCTTAGGTCAAATGTATTTGTTTCATGAACAGTTGAAATGGGTTTTTGCATAAGGGAACACTCAGTATCTAATATATCCTGAGTGTATAAACGCGCGCACACACACACACACACACACACATATATATATACATACAAATAAATAATACCTGTTTGTCAAATTTCTTCTTATCAGGTGCATTCTTTAGTAATCTGAGAGGAAAATTTTTAATGGAAGGTGCAACCTGATCCCTTTCTAGAGCAGAATTTCCATCTCAGAGAAGATCATAACTACTTTGATTCATGAAATCTAAGTAGTTTACAGAATCAGAGAATGCTTGGGATTGGAAAGGATCTCTGAAAATCTTCTAGTCCAACTCTGCTGCTAAAGCAGGCTCACCTAGAGCAGGTTGCACAGGACTGTGTCCAGGTGGGTCTTGAACATCTCCAGAGAGGGAGACTCCACAACCTCTGGGAGTCCTGTTCCAGTGCTCTGTCACCATCACAGTAAAGAATAGATTCAAGGGAGTCTATTTCCATTTGCATTCAAGTGTATTAATTTTGCAGTTATTAATGACCATTTATTGCCTTGGTTGTTAGAAACTTCTCATGTTCTGCAGTTTTAAGCATGCTGCATATTCTCTCATGAATTTCGCATTCTCATTCTTCTCCTGTTATGGTATTATGCAGGATATACCAGAGTAATTACTTTTATTTGATTGTTTTCCTTCGCTGATATATCATATGAACTTTGTTATAGAAACATTAGTAGCTCCTGGAGTTTTGAGAAGCTTTGTCTTACATATTTTCTGTCTTGTGGGATTTTTTTTCCTCAATTCATTGGCCTCTTTTCCAGATTTTCTGATTGAACCATTTGAAAATAATACTGCTGGACTTGCTTGAACACAGTGCCTGTCTATCTGTTGCATATCAGTAGCTACCTATTCATCCTTTTCTCTATTAACAATCCAGAATGAATGTTAGTGTTTAAAAAAAAAAAAGGAAAAAAAAGAAAAGACTTATCAAGGCTTTTCATTATCACTTCTAATTGCCTACTTACCTGTTGCACAATTACAGCACTGCATTTACTGGAGGTTTCAGTATCGGCCTGTGCCCTTGAGATTCCACTGGACTGCTAAAGAACACTTATGCCTTTGTAAAACAGGTATCTTAGTTAGCATTAATCAGCTTAGTAATTATCTGTTTATTTCTTTCTTTTACCACCATTTCTTCAAACGCAGGCATGCAAGTAACAGGAAATAACTACTTAGAAATAGACTGCAAGTGTCATTTTACTGTTGCAAATTTCTTCACTATAAGAAAGAAACTCCACTCCTTGGTCTGACTCAGTAAAATCAAACTTATGTTCTTTTGCTGTACCCATCCTGTAGATAAATAGATTATTTCTGTCTTAGAGTTCCCAGCGTAGCATATTCATGAACAATAAATAAGTTTAAAGCTTTTAAATTAGCAGCCTAACATCCTCAAAGCCTGCAGAGCAGCATTCAAGCTGTATGGCAGTTTCAGACAGCTTTTATGCAGGCTTTTCTATAATTCAATTTTATTCTGTCTTTTTTTAATGAACTCTTCCAAATATGTATACTCCATCCCCTCAATTATTTTCTGTTTAAACTAAAGAGCATATAAGGTTCATAATGATCTTTTTTTTGTTGACAACAGTAGGTCTAAATTTAGCTTCAAAACTAGCAGGATAAACTTCAGTAGAAAGCCCTTGTTTTAAGGATGTACACTACCAATAATTAGTGTACTGCAATAATTAGTATATTAGTAGCCATGTGACTTGGCAGATTTATGTTCCAATTGTATATACTTGGAATCTGTTGCATTTTTAAGCATTTTTTTTTCTTTTTCTATCGAACAAGAGCAATGCATCCAAAAAAGAGGAAGTCAGTCTGTGTGGACAGTATAATTTCTTTACTGCCAACAGCTCTTGTGTGGACCCTGAAGACTGTTTTTCTGTGAGCAAAACACTACTACCAGTGTGTATAAAAAGAAAAAAAACATAAAAGAAAATAATGAAAATGTTTTCATAATTCAAGTTAGAATTTGCTTTTAAATTGGTTCTGTGGAATCACCATATCTTAATTTGTATATATTAACAGATTAAATTGATAAGAACAGAGGAATGTGCCTGCTCCATGTCCCTGCACTGGCCCTCTCAGATATTTAATAATATGAGAGCCTTTGCATAAATAATAATCATTTGAGTACCAAAAAACCAAAACACCTTGCTCCTTAGTCATTTGTGTATTTGGTCTCTTATGCAATCTCTCTGACTCCCCACCTTTCACAATGTTCCCAGATCTTGCCATGTCCTGTGTGACAATTCAAGGCAGCAAGAGATGTTTTCATTTTGGGTAGTCCTGGCTTAAACACCGGCTGCGCTAGACTGGTTCATATGGTCATGCTGGTTGGGCTGCCAATCGTTGCAGTAGAGAAGGCAGAGTTCCTGAGTCAGTCCTTTCCTCAGAGGAAACATTAGTTGCTTGATGAAAGAGTTGTTATTTGTAAAGAATAACATATGTAATCTAGTAGAAAAAAGCACCAGGAAATTGTCAATTATGCATGTAACACAAGGCAGTATTGATTACCACTAATAACTAAGAGCAGCAGAACTCTTGTAGACTAAATTTACTCTCTGACTGTGATGTAAGAACAAAACTGTCACATGAATAACATTAGGTACAGAACAGAGCTGAAAGGGGTTTTATTTTCTCTTTTACAGCTTTAATTAAAGCAGCAGAGTAAACGCTTTTGCATAGAAAAGAATTTTAATGGTGAAATTAGAGTAAGAAAATACTTCTTGATTTCCTGTATGAGACAGTTACTGTGATCTAAGGATAAATTATTGTTAAATGTTGAACTTTGCTTACTATTACCTATTTTGGTACAAAGGTATGGTAAAACTAGTGTTTTACTATCATTATGTTGGTTTTGACCAAACTGAACACAACAGTAATTCCAATGATGCAATTATCTGTTAGGGTTTTTTTGAAAAGTCATTTTGGCTATATTGTATTTTCAGAGATAGTTCTTTTTGTAGCAAGTACCCAGTATGAAAACAAACTAGCAAACAAACAAAACTGTTGTGGGGATACCAGCTTCCTTCAAGGCTTAGTATATTAACTTTGTATAAATATTCAACTCTAATGTGACAGGTATTTCCACAGAATCGAATGCTTGTCAAAGTTGGATGGAGCAGGACACTGTGGATCTATAAGAGCGTGTTTTAAATGTGTGGCAGCCTTCCCTGCTGTTTAATTAATTGTATCTAACTGGCTGTACAATTTGACTTTTTTGTTGTTACCCAAGAATAGACATCAGAAAGTCTCAACATTAGAAATGACAGCCCACACGAAGCCTGAGCATGGCATGCATCCGAGATAGAGCTGGCTGCGGTGGAAAGCCTCAGAGCAGCAGACGTGGGTGCAGCTCAGAGCAGGAGCCGGGGACGGGCACTCCACGTGGGAGCCTTTCACCACAGAGCTCCCTGCAGATGCATTCCACAGGAACAGCTCTGTGCCAGTGCCGTGGGAGGGGGTAATCACAGCCAGAGGTTGTGAGGCCACTGTGCTTGTCACTGAGGAGCCACAAAAGAGCATGGCATTTGGGGCTTCACTGATCTGAACCTGTCTGAAAGTAATACAGATGGATAAATAGGAAATAATACAGAGAGATGAATAATGAGTATATTTAGTCTGAGCAATAAGAATAGAATGGTGCAAATGAGGAGGATTCAAATACTGTATCTTGTACTTTGATGGTGTATTTTCAGTGATTTTCACCTACTTTAGCTGAGTTTTCTAAACCAAACTGTATGTGTATATTTTGTATTTTTTGTGTGTATTTTACATTTTTGCATATATTTTATATTCCATATATATTTGTGTGTATATATATATACTTATCTTTGAAGAGATTTCAAGTAAGAGGCTATCTAATAGAGCTTATAAATTTTTATTTGGAATTCTAAGTTGTAGTGCAAATTTAGGCCTATGAATTACACTTCTGTAGGAATCAATTTTTGTAACAATGCAGCTTGTTTTTACAAGGGAAAGAGAAGAATAATCTTCTTTAATTTTTTTTTCTTGTTCATAATGATTAGAAAAAAAATAATATTTTATTCAATGAAATAAGCCAAATAATAGCTTAATTTTTTGTAAATAATAATAATTAATTTTGAGAGTATTGGAGAGTCGTTAGAAACAGATTACTTGGTGTACAGATATTAATTTAGACTAATGCTACATTTACCTCAGTTGCACCTGACAAAGAAAGCCTGCATTCTTTCATTAAATGGTGAAAAAATTAGTACATTTGTAGTAATAGCAATGTAATAATAATAATTATTACATAATTATTGCTATTACATTTGTAGTAATAGCAATGTAATAATAATAATAATAATAATAATAATAATAATGTATTAGTACTACTATTTCTACTACTAATAATGTAATAGTAAAAAGAATTTTTCCCACTCCAGGGATTTTTTTACCCTGAGTAACAATTGCTATTTGACAGTACCAAATTACTAGTATATGCTCAAAATAGACACCATTAAAAAGAAAAGGATCTGTTTGTTAAATAGAGAATTTAACTTCCTTAATTTTGTTTAAAGAGGCTCCACCTAAACTATTTAAGTTCTTGTCACTTATCAGACCTAATTAGATCAAATAGGAAGAATGTGATAGAGTTTTTCTGCTTCTTGTCACCAATAGGTCTGCTTGGTTCTAGCTCAGGGATACCTGTATGCTGCTACTTCATACACGGCAGGCAACCTGTTAGGGACTCATGGAAGCTGTTACTTTTTTCACATATTTGAAACTTTTGTGTTCTTCTGAAAGCTAATTTGCATTTTAGTATTATGGAGGTTGTTTTTTCTACTTTCTGGATAGATGTTGGCTTTACCACTTGTTAATGTAATCTATAGGGTTGGTTGTTTTTCTTTTAAGCAATAAACTGGACAGCAGAAATGGCAGAAATTCTATTTAAAAGAGAATTGTAGATACACATTTTAGAACTAAACTACTTAGTGATGGTTCATAAGTCCTTCCTGTCACTTTTGGTACTTATGGCATAAATTGTTTCCTGGGGAGCTGCTTCTCTCTAGTGCCCATTGAGGCTTCTTTTTTCTTTTTTTTTCTTTTTTTCTTTTTAGGTCTTGAAAGTCAGAATTTTTACAGACACTGTGCATATTACTCAAGCTTAGTTCTCTGCTGCCTAGTCCTCTGTTATATTTCTAGCATTGCACAATAAATATTTACATCTGTGAGTAATTACATTGTTTTCAGGCTATTCCTAGTAATTTAACATGTAGTATATGGGAAAACAGCAGAAATCTCACTTTGAGTTCAATAAGGGTTTAAACCATCTTCACAAAGAATGAGACATTGATGTGTGCAAAAACCTCCTATGAAATAGTTAAGGATCTGAAACCTGATGCCTGGAGTTGGAGCTACCTCTAGTAGTCACTTTTCTTTTCATGAAATAATTTTTTTACAGGTTTCCAGTTCATTTGAATGCACTCATGCATGGCTTTATGCACTCATGCATGGATTTCTGATTTTTGTTGCTCTCTGACGCTTCCTGATGCCTTTGAACATAGTATAAATTATGGAAATGCTCCACTATGACCACTTATCTGAAGCTTGCTCAAATGATTACCTTTCTTTTTCCTTTAGTGTTTTTGACAGGTTATTGGTTTCCTGTCCGATTCCTGCCCTCCAGGCAATACAACTGCTTTATATGATATCAGATGTAGCCAGGTTATTCAATCACGTGTGCTATGTATGGTCTTTGATTAAGTTGCCCAGGATTTTCAAAAGCAAACCTGACAGCAACTTTTGGTCCCATAGCCATCACACTGTTTCCAGAATGAATTCCCAAAGGAACACGATAGAAACTAGGGAATTTTAGCGTAGTCTAAGGCAACCAGGGAAAAAAGAGAGGCAGTGAAAAAGAACACGCATCGTCTTCTTTGTACACCACTAATAACTTAGGTCTTACTGGAGGTTTCACAGAGATATGGCTATTTTTTTACTTTTTTTTATTACCTGAACTGTTAATTAAGCTCCTCTTAGTCTGACATGCTGTCACAGAACATATTCTCTTCCAGTCACGTACGGCAACTTTGGAAAGGGAGTTTAATTCTGGAACTGTTAAGGGTTTCTTATATGAACTTGTCATTGATTTTTGGGCCATGTTCTGCTGTTAAAGAAGCTTCTTCAGAATTCAGTCCGTCGCATATAATTTCTGTTTGTCTATAGGTATCCCACTTATATGAGTGGACTGTCGGAAGGAAGGAGTTAGCACAAGTTAGTTTCTTCTTGTACAAATTCAATATTTTTCTTTTAAATTGCAGGTGGACTTGAGATAATAGTTCTCCGTTAAACTCATGCTTTCTTTGGTATCATTTCCAGGTTCGCATTTGCAGCATGTGTATAAGCAATGGAACAAGCAGAACCTGTATGCATACTTAAGGTCTGTCATTCTAGCACTGTTTTTAGAATACATACGACAGTCACCCTAACAGGTCTTGCAGCGAAGCTCACGTTGTGTTTCGTTATACTGAGAGTAAAGCACGGATTAAATAACCTGTTTGCCTCTCTGCTACCTGTTGACCCTTTTAGAACTTTTAGGATCCACAAGCACACGTTTATGTGCACACACATTAGAATTCATTTCAGAAAAGAGCAGATACTAAATTTAATGAGGCTTGAGGAGGCAAGTTGTTAATGTACTAAATTTGTCCTTTTCTAGTTCATTTTCTCTAAGCTGCCAGAGGCCTACTTTTTCCCCAATACTGCCTTATTTCAGCAAATGGATACAACAAAATAGTCATTCTCTCACTCCAGCTACACAAAATAATAACAGCACTTTGTGTGGAAACAAGACATATTGTTTCATAATGCTGTTGAACGTAATCTCTGCCTATGCTGAAGTCAGTGGTTGCTTTTTGCTGCTTATATGAAGATGCATTTCTACAAGTGCAATAAACAGTAAGACTGTTGTGTTTTAAACAGGGATTAGAACTTCAGTATAACAGCAGTGAAAATAAGGACAACGTAATGATTTAGGATAAATCATGGTGAAAAGAGTATATCTACAGCATTCAAGATAGTAAATCATGTTACGCAAAAAATGTGTACTGGGTTCAAACCTACATGAGACTGGAACTTTTAAAGGCATTATTAGATTCCACATGGACCCGCTCAACTATTTAGGTACTTAATTTTCAATTTCAATTAAATTTGAATTTGAGGTTAGTTTGCAAAGATATGAATGTGACTGTAAAGAAATATCCGTGAAGCTGTGTATCAGTTAAAAAAAAAAAGAACATACTTATCTACTCATAAATTATTTTTTTTTATGCCAGGGTGCATCATTTTGCCAAAGAATTCTCTTTTGTGTGACAAACTGCTGAAGTTTTCATTCTGCTACACTCCACTTATTCTTTAAGAGCAGAAGTCTGATTATTTTAACTTAGCTTGTCATGTTGTGAATCCTTGCTCCTTGGGTGCAGGTAGAACATAGTGCTTTTCACTAAAGTGGTAGAAAATTACAGAATAAATTGTCTTACTGATTATTAGGAAATGTAGATGTTTTAGCATAAGCCTTAGAGCAAGTTCATCCATAAACCTAAACTTTTCCCTTAAAGGCTTTACATAATCTACAAAGGAAGCTTTTTCAATTTACTTAATGTTTATGGGATTCTGACCCAATTCAGAGTTGCTTAGAAACATTCTTGCTTTAGAAAAGAATAAGTCCTTGCTGGATTCAATGATATGAATATTTATTTATGGCTAGATTGTGCCTTTAGGCAAAACCTGGAGTGAAAGCTGATTCATAATTAGCATTGTCCCAGAAGGAGCCCTGGAAGGTATAGTGCCTTAGGAACAACCTTCAAGCTCAGTCTCCTTTTTCTTCGCTTCCTGCTTCAGGGATTCAGTTATTTTAACACAGCAGCGTTACAAATTGATTGCTGTTCAAACACCGCATCTAAAGATTGTATTCTCCACGTAAACCTAATCATATTAATACAATCACTCTGCCTGCACCATTGTATTTACATTGGTTTTGTTTTTGTTTTCCTTTGGAATGGGTCATTTAAGACTAGCATTTGACTCTTATTCCACTTGCAGTAAAACTGCCTCCAGTTTGACCTGATTTCAGAGAGGCCATATGTCTGATACATATATAGACTTCTCTGAAGTACCAGGATCAAGATTGCATTCCAGAAATGTCTTTCTCTTTCTTCTGTTAGTCATAGTTAGTCACTTTGACTGTGTTGGGATCTGATTCCAAGCACTTCATTAATATTGTTTTACTACTGGGGGATTTGATTTGTCTTATAAAGGTGAAGGACTAGGAAGAATATGAAGGTAAATGAGATTAAATGCTTCCTTTGTAGTTTGGAGTCACATATTTTTGAGAAACAGTTGCAATGAGTGCCTTCACTGGCATCTGCTGCTTTGTGGCTCCTGCTTCCTGATGGCATAATACCACTCTGCGTTCTAACTTTGCTCTTAGAGATTGAATTATTGTTTATCTTTCTCCAGTAAATTCTTAATCCTTCCTTCTGTGCCAATCACTTCTCACCTGCTTAAGTATTTCAGAGAAGTGGATGCATCCTCTCATACTGCAGCTGTGCCAGCAAAGAAAGTCACTACTTGCCACCTTCCAATACAGCAATTTCTGCCTCTGCTTGTGAAGCTAGTCAAATGATTGTCTCCTAACCTATTTCAGTCAGAGTGTTTTAGCTTAATCAGTTTAAAGAGTCGTTCTTGGTTAACTTGACACATTTCTGAGACGAGCTCTGAAGAAATCACATGTGCAGTTGAATTAGCTTCTAGGAAGAAGACAGTTATAAGCAGATGACAGAAAGGGTGGGATTTAGTCAAGAAATAGTAGATGCTTTCTTGACTATAACAGCCAATGGAAGAGAATAAATCTTCACATCTAAATTGAAGACCAGCTTAAAAAAATTATTCCATTTACATTCAGCTCTTCAACAGAAAGTGATATTATCTGTTTTTGTGTACATGTGTGTTTGAGCAAGCTCTGTGTGCAAGTTGGAGAGCAGAGTGGAAAATCACCAGGACTCTGCATCCTCTGTGTGTACCTATTGCAAAGATGGACAGAATGGAAGAAACATTAACTGAACATAAAATCAACAGTCAAAATGCAATGTTTTCAGTAGACATAATTCGACGTAATTTATGTTCAAATCTAACAGGAGAAAAAGCAAGAATGTACTAGCATATGACATCATATTCTCCTAGCCAGTTTTTTTGCATCCATGGCTCTTTCTCCATCTAAGCACAAATATTAAGGAGTATGGGATTAATAAGAACATTAATGGTTTTCTGAGTATGCAGTTCATCTTCCCTATGTTTCAGCATTTAGAAAAAAGAGTGCTTCCCAGGGGATAGTGTGAAAAAGCAAGTGGGAAATAACAAACTTACTGTGGCCTATGACAAGGAAAAGCTTCTACCATGCTTTTAAATACCTGTCATATTTTCAAACTGACAATACTTGTAAAAATTGTCCATACCCATGTTCTGATGCTTCTGCTCAAGCACTAGGGACTAGCATTATGTCTAGACTAAGAAGGAATAAAGTGAGACAAAGATTAGACTTGTTTGGTTTTAGTCTTAAATAATTAGGCAAATGATGAAAGTTGGTGTGCAATATTTGTCTCTAATCAATTTGTTGCTGCTGCTGTTCCAGCTATTGGGACATATAGCTGGGCACCAGCTCCACTATCAACCACAGTTTAGCTGCTGCAGACTCCAGCATGTGCATTGGAGACACTGGCAATGATACTGTTCCGATACCTTCAGCAGCCTGGTTATGCATGGAAATTGTTGCTTCACCTAAGCTGAAGCCTGGTTTGGGAGCACGAGAGCACAACATCCATGTCATGCAGGAAAAGCTTACCCTTAAATCCTGCCTTAAAGCTCTACTTAACACATTCCATAAAAAAAAGAAGCCCGCTTTTCACCCTGCAAAAGAACAACTCCCCAAGAACCCCCCTTGACTGAACACATAAAAGTATTTTATCCCTTAAGTGGAAACATGCTTGTAGTGAGAGTGATCCATCTGGTTTTTCTCCCCTGATTTACTTGCTCCTAAGTTTACTCTATAATATATTCACGTGGGTGGCTTTTCATATCATCATCAGACCAAGCCTTTCTGCATGTTCTACACATTTGTCTTATATATTTAGGATGCTTTTCAGTTCTGTTTTCCTTCCTGCATTTTATTAAGCCAAGAAAGTTTCTATTCATGACCAACCGTAAATACCACAGAAATACAATAATTTTAATTAAGGCAAGCAAACCTCTCTTGGCCACGGTGATCATGTGTACAAGCTGAAAAAGCACTGACTGAATGCGATGTGTGCATTGCATTGCGACGGGTTACATCACTAGTCGTAACATGATGTAACCCAACGCAGCATGATGTAAGCGTCGTGATACATTGGAGATTTAAAGAAACATCAGCATTCTCTTCTCTCCCTCTGCCCATTTCCAGGAATGTACCGTCATTCATGGTCTAGAAGTTAATAAGCAATCCCTCTTGTGAGTCTGTGAATGCTCACGCCTTCTTCTTCCTCTTCTTCTTCTTCTTCCTCTTACTTTTACTCTTACTTTTAATCTTATCCTAGTTATAATAATATTTTCCCTTCTAACTATGGGCAATGCAGCCTCAGTCCTTAAAAGAGATGTTATTTTAATTCTATGTACATCTATAGGTACAGTAGCTCTCAGTCAGTTATCATAGATTTCTGATGAAAATTTAAAAGAAAATTAGTCATGCTGTGTTTAAAAATGTTTTACAGGTCTGAAGGGCACAAATCATTTATTCCAATTTTAAAATTGTGTAGCCAAACCATAGGTTTGAAATACCTTTGATTTGAATTATCAGCTGCATGTGGGAAGCCGTGCCAGGCTCATAGCTTTTTTTAAAATTTTATTCCTATTACAACTTGATGCATATTTTGCAACATCACTGCAGCTCTGAATCAGTTCAGCCTGTCTTCTGCGTGGATGTTAGGGTGATTTGTCTTGTGGCAATGACTTCCTATTGCCATTGCTGCTTTCAGGACAGACTTTTGCACATTCCTTTTGTTACTGTATCCATTCCGAAACTAAGTTAGCAGGCACATACACTGCAAATTTTAATTAACCGTAGAAACCGAGATGCACTTATTTTGTGTACTTGTGTACAAGCAATTGCATGATTGGCTTTGATGTTTTGAGAAAGTCTATTTTAAGATAAATATGAAGCACAGGTAATTTTCTAAAGGTGAACAGAGGCCCACATTTTATCCCCTAACAAAATAATATTCCTTTTATGATCGTAAAGATGGAACAGAGTATGATCAAATAGTATAGTAAACTTTAAAGGTTGAATAAAATCAAAAAGAACAAAAAACCTCATTTTGGAAACTTAATTCTATGGTTCTGTGATCCCATGTGAGGACTAGGGACAGTAACTAGTCCTTCTTTGATCCTAATATCAATTTAGCATGTGCTTTTGATTTCACTGCTGCCACATCTTAAATAATTACGTTGTTATAAAAGTCAGTTTTCTCCATGACACCATTAAAAACTGAGGTTGAAAGTATTTCAGGACCACACGAAATATTTTTATCCTGTTCCTTTCTTTCAGACTGTCAGTTTTCTCATGCGGTAAGGAAACCTGATGGTGCAAGAGACTTCTGTGTGAACTAAACTTCACTCTGATTTCTTCTCAGAGGGCTTGGTGACTGATCTATGCCATGAAACACACAGTTTACAATCTCTGCCCCATAACTTTTATTTTGAACAGAAATCAGTCCCACTTACCTCAGTTAAATTAGACATAACTGCGTGTTTTGCCTTTTTTTGAGTTATTGGTGCCAGCTATATGGCGTAACATGCTTACATGCTAATAATAGTACAACACGCTAATAAATGTTTGGTATTTTATTGCATTATGTCTTCATCACTTTTAAAAAGCATCTATTGGTTTTGAATTGTTAAAGATTAGTAGCTTTTAAGTATTTTCAATTCTTTAGAGGAATTCAACACTGTGTTTTCACAGAAAAGTTGGCTTACTTTATACATGACCTCTGTAAAGGAACAATTCAACAATGTTATGATTCTTGTTATTTTTTATGTTCTCTGGATGTAATTGAGGGTTCTAATTGAATCTCTTCACATAAAAAATCATTTTTGTCTTCCAGAGTACTGATGGAAGACTTTCTGCTATGTGCTGTGTAAAAATGAATCTAGATGTGAATGTGTCATTCCTGATAAAACCTGCCGTATACACTAATGTACAATATTACTGTATTTTCAGAATAATTTCATGCTCTGCTCTGATAGTCTGCATGTTGCATTTGGCAACTTTTTTAAGGTTCTCATCGCTATGACTAGAGTAAGGCCCAAGCCTTTTTCTTTAGAAGTTGTGGATAATTTGGAATCTAACAATTATGTATGTGGCTCCAGTTATTACTTCCCCTGTGCATGACTATTCATTTTTAAACATACTACTTTAGAGGCACCTCAAGCTGTATGCTACTTAATTTTTATTCAGAAAGAAAAAAAAGAGAAAGAAGTACACCTTGTTTGAAATTTGTCTCAGACTGGGGCAGGCATTGTTTATCTCCATGGACTGCAGAGTGAATAGCTCATATTTCACAGGCATGTAAATGTTTTTGCGACTTAAGTTAAAAACCATAGCTCCTTAAGTGATAAAAAACAAAGCTCCCTCATTTCCCTAGCTTTTTAAACTGTCTTTGAAGGTATTCATGTTCTTTCTAGCCTTGGTTCATGTAGTTTCTGTGACTGGAAAATTGTAAAATATCATAATTCATCCCCTTTTCCAGATCATTAACAGAATATTAAACAACATCAGATCAATATACAGAATATTTCAACAAACCATTAATCTTTTGCTAGATTGAAAATTAACTTCTGTTTACAATGTAACATACCCTGTGTAGCTTGCTTTTAATCCATGACATTACTTCACCTCTTTCTCTGTGAATAATTATGTTCTCAATATCTCATGGAAAAAGGTTTATCAAAGGCTTTTTTTGAAAATCCAAGTAGATTTTATCTAGAAAATTTTTGTATCAAGATTTCTAGCAGATCAAAGAGTGATGCTTGTTCTTTCAAGAGGGCTATGGCTTATTTTCTGTCTATGTGAATAAATACTCTATGATGCTTCTAACTACTGTTTTCCTTGGGCTACAGTAACTTTTTTCCTTATTTTAATATGTATATTATATGTTCCAACTAATCTCTTATAGTAACTTATTTTAATGAGACACTGAAGCATTTCACTGGCAGATCAATAATTTTATTCTCAACCCCCTTTTGAGAATAACATATAATGGTTTATAATTATTGCATCTAAGGATAGAGGTGATAGTAATTATTCCTCTGACAGTTCAGTTTATCAAAATATAGCTTGTTTAACTCTCTTTTATACATCTTTAATTCCTGAATACTCTAAGAGAAATGCATATTATCTTGTTACTTCTTGTAAAACTAGACAAATAGAGAAGAAAAAGAGAGTAGAAAAAGGTGATATTAACAAGAATTAAGTCAGAGAAACTGAAATAGCATTCAGTTATTACTGAATGCTGAAAGATGGAGAATAACTGAAAAGAGCATGAGATTGAATTAATTTTGATATTCTAGGGTGTTGTCGTGGTTTAACCCGAGCCAGCTCACTCACATGCTCACTCATTCCTCCCGCAGTGGGACAGAGGATTGGATGGAAAGGGTAAAAGTGAGAAAATTCACGGGTTGAGATAAAGACAGTTCAATAGATAAAGCAAAAGCTGTGTGCACAGGCAAAGCAAAACAAGGGATTCATTCACTGCTTCCCATGTGCAGGCGGTTGCTCAGCCATCTCCAGGAAAGCCGGGATCTATCACGTGTAACAGTGACTTTGGAAGACAAATGTCACCACTGAACATCCCCCCTGCCTTCCTCCTTCATGCCCTGCTTTATATGCTGAGCATGAAGCCATATGGTGTGGGATATCCCTTGGGTCATTTGGGGTCATCTGCTCCCTGCCAGCTCCTTGTACATCCCTGGCCCCCGCTCTGGTGGAGTAGGGTGGGGTGAGAGGCAGAAAAGATTTTGACTCTGTGCAAGCTCTGCTCAGCAATAGCTCAAACACCCCTGCGTTACCAACACTGTTTCCAGCACAAATCCAAAGCGTAACCCATGCGAGCTACCCCAGCCAACACTAGCAGGGGTAATAAAGTATATATTGTGAGTAGTTAAGAATGATCCTAGGGTAAAGTTAATGGACAGATTAAAACATCAAGACATAAAAAAATGAGGGAAAAGAAGAATCAAAGTCTTGTAAGGAAGAGATAAGAACATCACTTTAGAAGCTTGACTACTGCGAAGAAAAAGAATGGTGTCAGAGGATGCAAAAACATGCAAAGGAAAGGAGGAAGAGTTGGAAGAAAATAACTTTTAAGATGATGTCAGTTTCTTGGTGCGAAAATCTGAGAGTTACTCTTGAGAGAGGGAACATTATCAATTACTTTAATGATCTTGTTTGTACCATACTGCTGATATTAATGGATTTGAAACCTATTTTCAAAGGCAAGAGTCTGAATCACAAATTAAGGGTTGTTACTGGAATTGCTGCTTTTTATAAAAATCTGTAATAAACTTCCAAGGGAAATTTATGTAGAGACCTGTGAAATGAGATACTAAAATGAAATGTGGTAAAGTCAATATGGGACAGAGAAGGGCAGTGCACTTTGATCATGAGGAAAATTATATCATCAGAGTTTAAATATGGATGACAGCAGGGGTTTATTTTGAAATGCTAAAATGTATAAAGTTGTTTGCTCTGAACTCTATATGAAGATTTTGCAGAATGTCCCATCATAGATTTGTTGCAGGAATTATTAAACTTGTTCCAAACCTAATGTGTCATAGATGTTAGAAAACACACAACGTAAAACCACAGCCGTCAGTAATGGTGGACATGCTTGGTTTCATGCAGCCAAGATTTTGATTGGCTTTCTGGGCTGCAAACCCATACTGACATCTCATGTCGAATTTTTTAATCCACCAGTATTCACAAATCCTTCTCTGCAGGGCTGCTCTCAATCCAATGATCGCCAGTCTCAGTACTGATACTGGAGTGTTCAGACCCAGGTGCAGGACCTTGCACTTGGCCTTGATGAATTTCATGAGGTTCACACTGGCTGACTGTTCAAGCCTGCCAAGGTCCCTCTGACTGGCATCCCTTCTCTTCCTTGTGTCGACTGTACCACACAGCTCAGTGCTGTCTGCAAACTTGCTGATGGTGCA
>VZTA01026171.1:0-60890 GCA_013398855.1 Mohoua ochrocephala
CCATGCTTTAGATGACTCTCAGCATCGTGCTTTAGATGCCACTCTCATCCAGCTCAGTGTGGGGGGTTTTCAGCTTCTATGGCTGCTCGTGGCTTCAGCTGGCTTTTTTTCTTCTCCCAGCAGCCTGGTCTCCGGCTGGAATCTGCCGGGGCCGTGCCTCCCCTGCCGGGAGGGCCGGCCCGGTGCCAGGAGAAGGGCCAGGCCCGCCTGGCCCCACTCCGAGACGGAGCTCGGAGGTCCCTAGATGCCGCATCGCGACGATCTCATCTGCGTGGCAGCCCACAGGTGTTTCTTCGGCAACCTGCGGCTTCTGGGATTGTTCCCCAGTGATCTGGGCCCCCGCGCTGGGGAGGCCTGGGCCCAAACCCCAGCCCGCTCCTCCCCGCAGGGATGCAGGAAGTGAGAACTCAAACTCCCGTGCCTGGGTATTGGCAAATATGTGCATCGCAGAGGCGTTACCAGCTTTCTCATTGGTTTAGCAACCTGTCCATCTAACCAAGTTTTAAACTTTAACAATAAGTATATATGGATTATGAGTGTGTTAATTCCCCTGTAAAAAAATTCACCATCATTCCCATGTGGATATGTGCTTAATCCAATTTACCTCATTCCTTCAATGATTGTACTAGCATTACTATTTATTTACCTTTTCCAATTTCAACTTAGATAACTCCTAGTTTTAATATAGTCATGTCTAAACTAAAAATTAATAAAATTATGTATTATTTATTGTATTCACACTATGAGAGATGGTGTGGGCCTACCTGCTATCCAGAGTCAAACATGGCCTTTTCAATTAAAAAAAAAAAGGATAAATCAGATTTGTGTTTAGTACATCCACTTTAAAATCTTTCTGGTTTTACAAAGTAAATAAATAGCTTAAATATAAAAAAAGTTCTAACTCCTGTATTTCTTAGTCTTATCTCTGGGAAAGCATTTAAGATGGGTTTATTTCCCTTGGGAAATGATAGGAACTCAGAATAAAATCTCAGGCTGTCAGCTGTCACTTCTTTGGTGTTATAAGCATTGATTGTCAGAATCATATCGTTCACACTATAGATTTAATTATTTCACATGCACAGCTTGAAAATATAATTATTTACCATAATTGTTTGGTAAATTAGGGGGGAATTCACCTAATTTAAGCCAAGATAATTGTCCAATTAACCATTGGGGTTCCCACTAAAATCAGTGGAGAAAAAAGGGTATACCAGAGGTTGATTCATCCCATCTGTCTTTCTCACATATCTTAAGAGTGGGATGAAATCCTTTCCAATGTGCTTATCACTCTTCCCTGGTCTGCTACAGCACTCGCTTACACAGTATGTCTTGTAGATCACTGAAACGGAGAGAAATTATTTTAACTTTCACTCTACATGCCAGAAAAACAATATTTATATTGTTGAATATTTATGTGCTTATATTTTGAAACCTCAGCCCTTCCTCTCTCTGCAGTTAAGATTTGTTTTATTTGAAGAATAGGCATGGTTGAAAACTAAAGCCAATGAATATGTCACATGAAACTCTTTGCTTCAATTTTGTGACATCTAGACTTTTTGTGTTCTGTCTCCACCAAGTTTTGTTTTATCTTCCTGAACACTCATAGAACCCAAGCAGCAGTGACATGTTTCATATGGATAAGAATTTCTATCATGTCAAGGGACCACATTCCCAATATTTTTACAGCAAACCACTGATAATACAGGATGGGTCTGGTCCTACATAATTTGGATCCCTTTTGCAATTAATTTTTTCAGTTGTTTAGAAAAGTCCAACTCTAAATATTGAGTTATTTCCATACATAGTACAAAATATTTTCAGGCTGACTAAAGCTTATTAGACCCAAAACCAGAGGAGTGGAAAATTCCAAAGTTTGCTTTCCTCTCTTTCTGATCTCAAGTAGGGCTTTCGACACAACACCTGACTTAAAGGAGGATTTACCTTCCTGTTAGATTCAGTAGGAGGTGGTGGTGGTGAGACACATCCAATCACAGGGAAGAGATGAGCCCTTATCATCACAGCCACCTGTAACTAAGCAACAGCTCACATTCCTCCTGTCAGTAGTTTTTCAGGTTGATGTGGTATTGAGACCTAAGGAAAACAAAAGTATATGCACGCATCTACTCTCAGAGAAAAGTCAAATAATTTCAACTGGAAAAATACTATTAACCATCTAATATCTTGTTAGGCAGTGATTACAGTTGGCCATGATTTTAAAAGATAATCGAGGACCTTTTTTTTAGTGGAAAACCAATTAGATTGCCGCAAACTTTGAATAACAAGATCAACACAAAAAGCTTAAGACACAAGCGAAATAGAAAAAAATATTTTCTAACAAACGAGCACAAAACACTGCCACCAAGTTGCTGCCTACAGACAGAATACTCCACTGCCTGTCCCATGGAGGTGTCCTGCAGGCAAATCTGCACTCAGGCACAGGTACTGATGTTATGGCCACAGATGTCTCTTTATAACACGGTTAAGAACATCTCTTGTGTTAACAATTCATATATAAAACTGAAAAAATAAAATTGCTCAGTGTTCAATTCATGAACCCCTAGGTTTTACTTCTACTCTGCTAATCAGCTGCAATTAGTGCATCTTTCTCAGCTCATTCTATGCTATTTGGTATCTCTATCAGTGACTTGGATTAGATTGGAAAAGCACTTTTTGGTAAAGAGTTGGAGATGACACAGAGGTCAAGGCTGTAATAAATAATGAAGATGATGGATTACTGAAGAACCAGCACTTTGAGATCAACAGTTAAATGTAATGCTTTATCTATTACATGCAAATAGATTGTTTAAATTAAATTTGTCATCTGCAAAACCATTCAATTTAAAGGATGGAAAACCACTCTGGAAAGAAAAAGAGAACAATTTTAAAGCCCAGGGAACTTGGATTTGCATACGATCAGTTAGGACAATATTTTTGACTGAAAGAGAAAGTGAGCTCTCTTTAAAGCATAAGGCATTTTCCTTGGTGTGGGTACCACTGGAAAAAAAAAAAAAAGATTTTACTCATTTCACTGGCAGCAAAAATTAAAAATCGTTTTGGAAGAGACCAATAGAGATGAGGTGCTAATGTCTTCAACTGAGACCCTCAGACCTGCCTGAGTTTGCATTGACAAGTAGTAATATGCAAGTTGTAGCAATGAATCTGCAGAATAATACAACTAGTGCTGGGCACCAAATATCCACGCTACAAATGGATGACATTTTTATCTAATGCTACTTCCAGTCTGGTCCTGTTTTTTGCGTGCTCATAAGTGACAGGGTCAAATCAAAGAACTCCTGAAGCATGTATTGTCCAGATTTGGATCCATCTAGAGTCCAATCTGTGCAATTAAATGGTGTATCATGAGGAGAAGCCAGGAGTATAGAGTGGGGATGACAGCTGATTTCCTGCAAAACAGCACTTTGTGTCAATTAAAACACATTCGGTGTATTTAGAGAAACAAATACATGAAACACCTCGATGCCTTTGTAAGTAGCTGCTTGTGGAAAAATCATTTGAAAGCAGGAGGTTCTAATGTATAATTCGCCAAGCTAAAATGTCCAGTGCCTGGAAATTAAAATTAGATTTGCTTAATATGGAATCAATTAGATAGGTACAAGATAGAAGTCTGTCCATGTCACCTGCGAGTATAAAGGACATACACACCAGCTGTAAGAGCTTCTACAGTGGATTCTCTACCACTTAAAAAGTTTTAGCTGGGGTCTTCTTTAAAGATATCGATTTGGGCTGAAGTGTCATCACCACAAATACAGGGGTGTACTGAAAAACAATGACAAACAGGGTAACCATAACAACCAGGGCTGTCACAGGAAGGTGACCAGTGGACACAGAGAACAAGACCAGTGCTGCCGTCTGTGTTGGAAAGAGTGTTTCTCTATGTCGTGTGTGATGCATCCATGTGTACGTGTGCTTTTGGGAATGCCAGCTCACCTTCACTGCTGTTTGGAGCCTGGAGCCTCGTGTTTACAGGCTGCCAGATTCAGCAGTCCCTAACAATAGAAGGCAGTTTAAAAAAAAAAAAAGAATACAAAATGAATAATTTAAAAAACACAGTATTGACTTTAACCCACATTTTAAGGATATATGAAGAGGGTGCTTGTATTAATATCTTCACTCCAGTTCAGGCCTGATGCCACAGACTTCGGTTAAAAAACACTAAGTACCAGCTGCTCAGAAATGAAGGTGGGAATTAAGATACATAGCTTAGAGTTTCCAAAGGGGGCTCAGTGTGATGCGAGCTGGTGATGTTTATGCAATTAAATACTGTAAAAATCGTACTAGTCCCTCTCCCATCCTCCCTCCATCCTTTCTCTCTTGCCCTCCCTCTCTTGGCCATAACCAAATAATGAATGCATAAAGCATTATGAATTGTTTTAAGAAGGATTACTTACCACAAACTCTTAGCTTGCACTTGTCTAAATTTCCTATTGTGTTCAGAACAGACACTTCTTATTTACAGGTAATTTACTCTAGTCTGTATAATAAAACTAGTTCTGACTACATTTCATTGCTCAAGAAGGACTCAAAACATTTTTTTGTTCCTTTCTATACTCCCCATGAACATAATGTGGCATTTCATTAAAAATCAGTGAAGGATTTGTTAACATTTTTCAAAAATCCAATGAGGTATAGAAGAACCTTGTGCATTTGTCAAAGACAAGAAATAGATTTCAATACCCAGAGTCTCCAGCTTTCAAAATTCACAAACCATGACATATTTTAAAATTTAAAGAAACATCAAAGAAAAACCAACACCAAAAACAAACAAACAAAAAAACCCACCACGAAAACCTGATAAAAGCAGACTTTTACTTAAAGCTTTATTATGGAGCTTTATGTCCTAAAAATATAATGGGGGAGTTTGTTTTAAGTAGGTTCAAGTATCATTTCTATCGAAAGTACTTTGGTGAAGTCATTCCAACATTCTGTCACACCAATTAGTCATATCCCATAATGCTCAATGCATTTGCAGTCACAATGCAGATATTACATAAAGAATTAACTTACTATTTTCATTCTTCCTTTGCAGTTTTGTAGTTTATTTTCCAAATCCAAAAGTCTGAGACACCACTTAACTTTGTTTCTACATACATCATCATGGCAGAAAAAAATAGGGTGCAACAGACAGGCGATAATCTGAGAAAACTAAAACTGAGAAATGCAATTAGAAAAAAGGAAATTACAATTTTATCCAATATGTATTACCCAGTCTCGAAACTTCACCAGGGTACATTAGAATGACAAACTTAAGAGTGATGAGCTTTGTACCCTGGCCCAATTAAACATGACAAATAGTAGATTGGTTAAATCTGACTAGTTATATTCATACCAGTTTGAAGGAATATTGGGAAACTCCCAGAAATCAATTCATTTTTTCCAGTTTTCTTCTGATTTCTGCAGTCATTTATGTGGCTCTTTTTTTATCTGAATAGAAAGCTGCTGTACGTTGGAATTTTACTGAATGTAATGTAGAGTGATTGCTTGTCAGGGTTGTTGTTGGATGGTGGCACATCTCAGTTATTACTGCCATGAGGTTTGTTTTCACATTCTTTTGAATACTTGGAATTTTCCTCAAGAGAAAAAATAATGGGCCATTATCATAGCTTCTGTTATTGCATCTGGCACTATAACTACTGAAGCATCTCCATCAAATTTCATCCAAAAATAGCAGAAAAAAGAATTATATCCAGTGGCTTTAGACAACTTTTTTTGTCCTATAGTTTAGGATAGAGAGCCCGAACTGGCAATCCAGTGCTGAAGCACTGCACATCACCTCTTGTCCTGCCCTGGCCACCTGCTTTCTGGATGCAACAGAGGAATGGTTGTGAAAACAGCCCAGAGGAGATGTCTTAAGAACAGCAGCATCTTTTTTATGCCATTTTCCAGCTTGGTGGCCTTTCTCTGCTGCTCTCTGCACAAACGGAAGAATATATGAGGGTGGCTCTGGGAAGGAAACCTGTCATTTCTGCACACCAGATTTTCTGTTCAGCAGTTGAATGCTGAACAGGCACTGCAAATCTACTTCTTGAGGACACTGGATGCACAAGGCTTGCTCTGGAGTTCTGTCTTATACATACATTAGTACTGCAGCATCTGTGAAAGTCATAGGAATACAGTGCACTTCTTGAAAGATGTCTTGCTGCATATGGAAAGTGAATCCACCATTTGGTAGGAACAATATGGAATATGCATCTCTCTCATGAGACAAACACAAGGCACATGAAAGCAGACACTGGTGGTTGAAATGAATAGTGTTCAAAATAATAGCTATATTGTCAAAGCTTAGTATTTTAGTAAGAACCAGAAAATTCTCATTTTGATGGGGTTTTTTTTGTGATGAGTTATTTAAAAATCAATATATTCCAGAGCACTGGAACCCATTCCATACTATGACCAAAGTTGAAGTAGTCTGCGAGGAAAAGTCCTGGGAAACTTCTGACGATGATTCTATGACAGTAAGGTTTCCTCCTCCAAAGGTATCCTGGATTATTATTGGTGATGTTCACAATTGTTGTGCCTGGAATTTGTTTCATCAGTTTGTTCTCTGTATGTTGAATGTGGTTCTGCATTTGTTCTGGCTGAAGGGCTGCCAAGGTAGGAAGGAAGCCCCTTGTTCTGGCTGTTTCACTGAGCCGTGCAGACCCTGCAGAGGGACGTGTAGATTGTGTTTTCCAGGAGGAAAGCCTGCGGGATGAGACAGCCAGGGTGCTCCTGCAGTGCAGAGACAATTAGAGCAAACAGGGAATCTGGAGCATGAGAAGACATTGGGAGATGGTGAGATGAAAAGATAAAACTTAATCTGTGCAAAGAAGAAGATGGAACTTTAATCCAGAAATAAACAGACAAACTTGGAGGGGACTTACAGGGAACAAGACTCAAGAGAGGAAGATACCTTAGGGGCTTCAGCTGTCAGGGAATCATGAAATGCTCTTTAAGACCAGATGTATTCTCTCACCCAGAAAATCTGGGGATGTTTCTGTTTGAAAATTATCTTTTTTAATAAAACTTAGCTTTGCTCTTGGAAAATATTTTTAGTGCTTTTGCAGTTTTAAGAAAGAGATGCAAGCAGACTTCTCTCAATTCTCTTGGGTGTTATCACGACCACAGAAAAGAAAGTTCAACACAATGGAAAAGCTCAGGCTGTGATTTAGCACAGTTCCATGAGCACAAGAGGTATTCACTTGACTTTCTATAAGTCCACTTATGTGTCCCGAGAGGCATAGCATTACAGACACTATCCTGTGTGTTTGTGCCAGTGGAAAGTACAGCTGAGCAGAAGTTAACTTTCCTGAGCAGAAATGAAAACCAGAAAAAGACGTAGGCTAGTGTTTATTCATGCTTTGGATCAAGCAATTTTGAATCCTTAAATAGTATCAATTTATAATTTTTTAAAAAAACAAAGGTACTGAAATTTTGTAAGCCAAATGACATGTAGAAAATGAATATAAGACTAGAACAAAGCCCTGAAATCCTTTATTGGACACAGAGAACTCAAATGGATTCAAACTAGACCTTTTTTGCAAAGTGACGGGTATTAACACAGTGGCAGAAGCTTCTCAGATAAGCAACTCAATTATATCAGGATTATCATAAGCCAGTCTTAATAAAACTAAAAATGAACTCATGTCAGCATAAACCTGACAAAAATGTCACTAAAGATCTTCCCAATGACAGTTTAATTAATATGCCAGGAAGTAAAGTGAGACTAAAAAAAATTTGTGATCAATTTTATGAAGAAATAATTGCAGCTGTTCACATTTAATCCTTTGAGTTTCTAAAACAAGTAGAACAGATTGAAAGGGTGGTGATTGGATCTGTAACTGGTGGTAGACTTTTATTTACCAAGCAATCCTACCATGAGTTGGCAGGCAGGTTTGATTCCAGGACAGTGAGGAAAACTTGTTCAAATGGGCTTGAATAATTTCTTCAGAGTGCTGATGAAGCTGTGTGAGAAAATGATGGGATACCTCAAAGCAATGCAGCTACTGTGCTAACAGGTCCATCTTTTCTGGGAGCTGGCAAAAGGGGCTGTTTCCTACTCATTTATAGGGAATGTATTTTCCAGGCTACAGAGTTGTCCTCCCCACTCCCCCTTCCAGAAAACAGATGAACCTGGCCACTACATCGCCGAACTGAAACAGGTTTTTTATATGGATGGAAAACCACAAGACTAGAAACAGGGAGTGTACCATATCTGTGAGACTAAGCAAGCATCTTCAGTCAGAGATCATCAAAAAAATGAAAGGAAAAAGCACAAATCTCAGTGAAGTCAGTGGAATTACTTGTCCTTAAGTACCGTGGGCCTCTTTAAAAATCTCCCTGTGAATGTTCATGACCTAAATTCCTGAAGTTATGTATGCAAGCTGAAGAAGGGAAGGTTTAGGGATTTTTTTGGAAACTAGGTAATATTTTGCAGCTTCAAGAACCTAACTGGAAATGTTATCACTTAATTTAAATAGACAGAGAAAGACCCCATCTTCTTTGGTCTAACTCTGCCAGACCAAGTGAAGCTTACCTGGGAGCAAATGTATGATTTACATATGGATCTCAAAAGAGTATTTGGGATTTGTGTGAGTGTTGCTTCTGACAGGTTAAGTACAGACGGATAAAATAAGTGGGGCAAGCATCTTTTAAGATAGGATTTGGATAACACCAATGCCCGACAGTATTAAAACCTCACTAGAGGACAGTATATTTTATGTGCACTAAGTTCTCCTTGGAAAGGAAAAAGAAGGAGGGTGATAAAGTGCTATCCCAGAACAGCTCTGCTGAATTAATAAAACTGGTAACTATGTAACCTCTCACTGTAGCTGTTCCTTTAACAGATAACGATAATGTTCCCAGAGAGGTGTGGTTGAGATTCATAACCAAACTCCTCACAGAGGTGTTAGATACTTCTTGAAAAACAATTTTATTGTGGGGTGTCCTACAGACTGCTGACAACGTCAAAATCCCCTTGAATCTGCTACTGGGAGAAGGCTACATTTCCCAGGAAGGCTCAAGATTAAGAAAACTGAATGCAGGAAGGTGGGAGACACCTTGGGCGTCTAATTCAAGGCCTTTACTTGCCCCTTGTGTTTTTTATTTATTCGTTATTGGTAGAGAGATGCAAGATAGTGGGGGAAGTTTAAAAGAGTAAAAAAGAACCAGTGGATGAAAAAGAGGAATATCCAAGTGAAAACCTTGAGACATTATCATAGAATCACAAACTCATAGAATCATTTGGATTGGGAGGGATTTTAAAGGTCATCTAGCCCATCCTCCTGCATTATGACAACATTTTCTCCATCTAGAATCAAACGGGAGAGCAGGGCACACCTAACCAGTGACTTATCCATTGCTTTAGATATCTACAGAGTAAATTGCCCTAGGTACCTCACTTTAAGGCAGCCAGAGAATTGCATCCACATGAACTGTGGAGGAATATAGTACAGGAAGGGTTGGGCAAATTTTTTTGGAATACCTAATTTTGCTTGTTCTTGCTGGGAGTTGAGACTGGGAATGCTTAATTTTGTAATTCTTAAAGACTCATCTCTTGCTATACTTTCTTTTCAGCAGTAAACTTGTAAGGTTTTTTTTACTTCTATGAACAGGGTCTCAGGACAGAGAGTTTCACAGGCTAAAAATGTAGTAGGGGAAATCCATATTTCTTCTTACAGTTTTATGCCATATTGCCTATTTATGAATAATTCTCACATCCTTTACTCTCAGTTTGACCAGTTCTGAGTCAGTTCTTTTCTTTTTTAACTCTACCCTCATTAATTAATTTGCAAAATGACTCAGTAAGGAGTTGGGCAATGGCACGATGGGTTTTTATTTCAGAATGATAATTTATTTTCATGTGAGTGGCTTTAACTTAGCCACGGGAACTCTGTGCAGCTGACTCTCCTTTCCCTCCTTTGCAACTGCAGCTCAGTATTTCCGATGTTATTGTGTACGTCACCTCATTGCAGAATTGAAACTTTGTCATTTTAGGTGTGTTCAACACGCCAGTGACACGTCTCCTCGTGTTGTCTGATTTCACAGATAAAGTTTAATCGATTTTCTATGGTTTGTAATGACCATATTAAACAGGGGGGCCTGGGGTCCACCTGCAGAAATCCAATTAAGAACAAAATGGTAGAGTTTGCCATGGACCACAGAAATTCCATCTTGTTTCCACTAGGTATTAAGTTTGGAAAAATATTAATGAATAGTTTTGTAGCTGCAGTTAGTAGGCCAAAGTATATTGTGTTTCTTTTCACATGGGAAGTATTAGTTTTTCTCATTGATGTAAACCACATAATAATTCTTTTGATGGCTGGCTGGTCTCAATTTTTAGAATGATCTAATATGAAACTTCTAGTTACAATAAATTCTTGGTCTGGAATAATGCTACCAAATGCATGGGAAAATGTAGGAAATTATGTATTTTTTAGCATAAACAACATTAATATTGGCTTGGAAACGATAACTCAGTTCTGAAAAATCTTGACAGTTTTCCCTGCCTTTCATAGTGTCCTGGAGATATTAAAAGGCTGATCCACTTTATTTAAAAATATTTTGAGGTTAGTGTAATTGAAATCACCTCTTAATGAAAAAAACAATTATGGCTACAAAGATCATATTAGTAAATATTAATAAATAAAACCAACTTTTCTTCAGGAAAACTATCAAAGTAGTGCCAAAATTACCATTGTTGCTACCTGTTTTATTAATATTTCTGAGAATTTAAATTAAAGATTTTGCAAATCAGTGGCACTCACTACAAATGGATGAAGCCAAGATAATCTGAGATCCCTTTTAGGAAAACAGTCTTAAGGAACTCATGCTCACTTTTGTGTTATAAAAATAAGACATAAAACGTGTCAGGATGTTTAAGCTTTGACCATCTCCTCCTCTTTTTTTTCAGAGAATTATTTTATGCCTTTATGTCTGTATGCATCACAAAGTCTTTTGAGGGGTCGTATAGGAGATGCAGCATCATGAACGAGAAAGGCTTGCTCTGTCACAGCGCATTATTTTATGGTTAACTGATGTTGATTTCTAAGGTTGCTTGCATTTTAAAAGAGCAACATTCTCTCATAGGAAAACAGAATAAATAAATTATAAAATAATTGCTAAAGCAACCATATGTCACATCCTCTTCTGCTTCTCTTTCATTTTTTTCCCATCCAAAAGATTCATCTCCTGAAGCACAATCTTCTGACCTTTACGAAATTAAATAAAAATGAGGAATTTCCCTCCTCCCCCTTGGAGGATGAAAAATGTGCCTATAATATGAAGTAAAATAGATTAAAATCCTCCTTAATAAGTTATCAAAACCTCCAGAATGCTTCTGACAAAATCTCCTAAATGCCTTTTCCATCACTTGGGATTCTGTGCAATTAAGGAATACTAAAAAAAAAAATTAAAGCTTAAAATAGATTTCTTAATGGATTACAGGCCAAATCCATCATTAATATATACATCAAATTTTTTGTCTTCACCACAGACTGGTCTTTCTGACATAATTTGATGACACAAAAAATTTTGGTAATGCCACAAAAATAAATCAAACTGCATTTTAAAAATTGTTTTCACTGGTTGCTGTGATCTGTGTCCTGTCAGAGCCACGAGCAGTGTTGCAGCTTCCTTTCAGGCTGGTTCTCCAGAGCGCATCTGCCCTCCGCCACTGAACCGTTCACAACCCTCATGAAATACGTTCATGTTTCACGTCCTTGCTTTTCATGTTGACTGGATAAAAACAAGCTAATTAATGGGCTTGATTATCCTTGTATGGATGCCATTTACGAGGATCATTTCAAAACCTATTTTTCAAAGATATTAGTAGAGACAATTTTGTCACTATAGCTTTTGGCCAATACTCATGTGGGCTGCTTGTGGTGACAGAGATAAAAGAATACGCCTAATTAGGAAAAGAGGGTCCTTCAAGCTCCTCAAAGAAAATTTAATGGGAGAAAAAAGAGAAAGAAAAAAGAAGGGAGTATTAGTGGAAAATACACGTCACGTGTTAAAATATGTGTCCACTCTGACTGGCAGGAAGATGACCAGATTTTGAAGCAAGCCAGCTCATGCCACACTCTATCATTAAAGTTCCTGCAAAAATTGGGAATTGAGACAGGAATATGCTGCTGTATGCAAGAATGAAATCCCTCTTTGCTTCTGTTGAATGATACCTAAAACCCATAGCCAAGATTTTTTTTTACCAGCATTAAATGATGTGGCTTTGCGCTTTGAAATCAACAGCATTTGGAAACAGCATTGAATGTGTGGATTTGCTGCCACTTGACTTCTTTTTACTCCTAAAAAGCTACAATGTGCAAAGAGAGGATTACTTACAAGCATATATTTGACATAACCCTTCATCTACACAGAGGCCTTCCTAAAAAGGATCAAGTGAAAACAAACCAAAATTGTACTGCTGCCTAGGGAATTAACTAATGTGTCATGTGTGAAACTGGCTCTCCTCAAAATGAAGCAATACAAGAAGCAGAGAGCCTGAAGTATCACACAAAAGTCACCTTTGGCAGCTTGAACATATGCCAATATTCCGAGTGGGATGCATACAGTTCATTCACATCCACCCTAAAAATATCATGCAGCATATTGCTGAGGAAGTAGTAGGAGAGGAGCAGGCAGAAGCAACATTCATATCCCTGCACCGAGAACTGTGTTAAGAAGCTGGGAACTGAGAAGTGGTGATGAAAGTGGCGGTGTCCCCTTCATCTGCTCTTGAGGAGATGCGCCTGGTGGCGGATCCTTGTCCTGCACTGCCGCCACCTCCCCTTTCCACAGAGGTGAGCGTTACTACTGCAACTACTGGTGACCAAGTGATACCCTCAGGGGGACGCATAGAGAGGGTCAGATGGATGGCATTTGCTCTGCATGTCCTTGGAAGACAAGGACCATAGCAACACTAACCTTGGGAACACTATGACATTAACCTTAGCCTACAAAAATGTCATGTAAATCTCTTAAGCACAATATTGAGAGGGAAGCAGCTTTGCAACAGGTGTGGTTTTGTACAAGTGTGTTTCATAAACAAGAAAACACTGGGTCCAGGAAAAGAATCTTGGAGGACTTTTATTCTTTTTGCTGTCAAACAAGATTTATGATTTCACAGGTAACAATGCTGCACTACTTGCACTCCCCTGCTTGCACTCCCCTGCTCCTTAATGTTATCTTAAATCAATTTATATATTGCATTACACGGGGAAGCATTTAAATACTTTTGAGTATTACAACTCTGCCTCCTTTGTTTGAACCTAGATCCAGAATCTCACAAAGAGACAACAATTTTTCAAAAAAAATGGTCTTACATCCAGCCTACAAAGAGTGGGAAAGAATTAATGGAGCTAGTTGGGACTGTATCTGCACCCCTTCTGAAGGATGTGTTTTGCTGAAATAATTTGACACTTTTCTAGGTTGCAGGGCTTCTGAAGGTGCTCCTGGTTGCCTATCTGCAGCTTTGCCTGAAGAAAACTTCAGATCTCATACTAAGGTGGGAGTGTCCAAATGTAAACCGTGTATTTGTTACATCCAGTTTTCAGGAATACGACAAGGTTCTGATGCCCAGGAGTGCAACTGAATGTGCAGCCATTTCCACAGGGTGAAAAGAAATGTGTCACACAAAAAGGGACAGCATCCACAGATCAGGCCAACTCCAAGCACCTTCAGGGTGGCTGAGGTGTTTGATTTAGATGTATTTCTGTTTATTTTCTTTCACAGACAAAGTGGAAAACAGTACTGAACAGTCCCAGTTGTCTTTGCCTTTCCTCTTGTTCTCTTCCAAGTTATGATGTTCTGCGTGGCCCATTTGAAGCGCAAAACACAGGACAACACTTCTGCTTTGACCTGCTGGGAGGAGTTGCTCTGGCTTCCTCTGATCCTCAATCGGCCACAAGGCTTGTGCACCAGGGAATCTGCCACCAGCTCCTTAAAATTATTCTATCTCCCATAATTACTGAGCACCCTCAAAATGACTCTATTTGACTTTTTCATTGCTTTTTATTACTAAAGATTACTGTAGATGCTTTCATATTTGTTGTGGGTTGTTTCCCTCGGCTCTCTGTTTCATCCCCACATTCCTTTTTATATGGATAAATCAGCTACCAAGAGACAGATATGTTAAGCAGAATTTTTCTATTAGAAAAATGTATTTGACTTCTTGAATTGAGTTGCTTTACTTCTTGAATTGTGTTGCTTTTGCAGCTCTGATAAGGAAAAACACCCGCAGTATGGTGAGAATGTGGGAAAAGCTTCATCATCTGCTATTTCTCACTCCTTTGCTGCATTTAAATTATGTAAGAGTCTGCTTCCACCTCAGTCTACTGCACCCCGCTTAGCAGCCTGCATGACTCTGCAGTTAATTCTTGCAGCTACTGTAATTCCCTCTTAAAATTTTTTGGCAGCTCACTCTGCTGAAAAGGGTATATCTAGAAATTGCCTTTTCTGCAGTTTCACAATATCTGTGATTATCCGATTTAAGCCTGAGGATCATACTCGAATTGAATTTCCATACCTGACTACTAGCTCCTGTCTGCACTTCCATTTCTTGTGGGTTCTTCATGAAGCAGCAAGTTTTGGATACAAAATGCTGAAAAGAGATCACTGAGGAATAGCTAAACTCAAATCAACACAAGCGCTGAGTGAAAACTGGACACGAACATTCACACCAAGTCTCATAAGGTAAAGATTTCTCATACAGTTCAGTATCTTCTTCAGGAAGAGATTTGAATCTTGGGGTCAAATTTTCTAGGTAATTTTTCTGGCAAATAATGTCAGGATAAGCTTTCTCAAACCAGAGTTTGTGAGACACTGTGTGTGCAGAAGCAGATGCTACTTTCCTCATTCAGAAGGCAAAGAAACTGTCCAAAATCACCCCAGTGAAATCAGAGAGTTTCCCAAAGTTCAAAATAAGAAAGGGATGAATTTTAGAATATGCGAATTGCACATCCTCCTGTTTGGGGGGTTGCCACAAAGTATTAACAAATATTTTAACATTCCCAGATAGATACCCAATACACTTAATTTTCAGGAAAAAGTTTGAATGTTGAAGATTTTTCCAGTATGGGAAGACAATAAGGCAGTCATCCTTATGCTGCTCCAAACTGGTTTGTCCTCCCCTAAAAGAGTGCTGGGTTTGCTATTGCAAGTTTTCCACAGCATGTTACATTTACTGTCCTGGTAGTTGAGACAATTTCATAACAGCAGATTGGCATTTTTGTTGTCTTCTTTATTTGCAGAGACTTTCCAGTCCTGCTTAAATGCATCAAAAGACTTGTATTGCTTTAGGATCATAAGGATTAATTATTGTTGTTTTCTCTGAAAATACCCAGCCCATGATTCAAGACTAAAGTTAGTTGTGACAATTTCTCTTTGATCTGAAATCATGATGTGGTATAAGAAAAAGAGATTCTAAAAGAATAACCAGCTTCTTCATTTTTTAACCCCTATCTTGCCTGAGATTCCATGTTCAAGCAGAAGGAAAGGAACCATTTCTGGCAACTTCTTGCACCAGCTGTGAAGAAGAAAGAATTTACAATTAAGAATCATATACCCTTATCTTGAAGGCTGCTGGGTACATCTTGCAATGTGCTAAGTACCTTCAGTTCCCATAGAAACTAACTGGGATCAAAGGACACCCAGCACCTCGCTGGCGCAGACTGTTGGCTGCCGACCAGGCTGGATGTTAATGTGCAGGTGTGCTACACCACAAACTGCTTTCAGGAGAGCTGTAAGTTTTCCATTACATGGGGAAGGCTGAGGACTTTTCAAGGACACAGGACTTTAAAAGTTTGTGAAATCCATAGGGCTGAAATAGCCTCTCCGACACATGTTCAACTCACAATAAAATGACAAAGGAGCAGTGCTTGTTGGTGTGGATGCCTTTGCCGCACCTATTAAAAGGAGCTCTCCCTTTTTGGAGAGACTTTTTTTTGCAGCAGTGTTTTACATACTGGCCACGAAGAACACTGCACCAATTTGCAGAGCTATCAGAATCACAGGGAATATATTAGCACTATGAAGCCAGCAACAATAGCAGTGGGATGCAGACTTCCTTCAATCCTCTCTAGCATGATTTGCCATATCGTGCTGTTATAGGATAAAAAATATGGAGTTTAAAATCAAACGGAAAAACACCCCCGACCTCTAATCCCCACTTAGTAAGTATATCACAAATTATTCTAGCAATTTTGCCATACAAGGCCAAAGTACAGAGGTGCCAACAGAGTGGCTCACAGAGACCAGCTATCCCTCACCTATTTATGCACACAGGTGCACCCATTCTTGCTGTACTCCTTGTTCTTTATTTTCTGTGGTGTAAGTCATCCAATCCATATTCATACCCTCTTGTGAGTTTTTTGAATGTGATTTTTGAGGACGTTAAACACCACTAACTTCCAGCCTTTCCAGTAGAACTGTAGGCACTTTATAGCCCTTTAGGTGAGTTCTGATCATATCTAGACAGCTACAGCACAGAGGCTCTCAGCTGAATAAGTCACTATATAAATGAGGAGAAATAAGCTTCAGAATGGGAAATTCATTCTACTGTGAAACTGATATTAAAATCAGTGATGAAAATTGTACAAGAGAATAAAAGCAAACTGAACAATAATAGAAGCAAACCAACCCCCCCCAAACCAACAACAACAACAACAACAACAACAACAACAACAAAACAATCCAAAAGCCAAAAAAAACCCCAAAATCCCACCAAAACACCTCCTCATCCCCATTTCTTCTCATTGAATACAAGAGGTATTCAAGTAGTCAACTAAGCTGTAGGTGAGTACCTACAGGTTTTCTGAGATTACATGAACCCCACTTCACAGGTGTCTGAGACAGGGTATGCAAAGCCAGCTGACACTTCATAGCATACACGCACTTGTCTGTCATTGGCACGGCACGTTTTGGTGACCTGTGCGTGTGTTCCTCAGCAGGAGCCGCTGCCTCGTGAAAAAGCCGCGGGATTCCCTGCGGGAGGCAGCTCCTCCGCCCGGCGGGTGCCGCAGAGCCGCTGGCTCAGCAGCTGCTGCTCGCATGCAGGAAGGTGTTTGTTCTGCTGCGGGCACTCTGCCTTGCAGCGCAGGAAGGGAGCTGCTCTGTCTTAGGGAATATGTGCTCTGTTTCCTCCTGTATGAGGTAACAGGACCCAAACCTCACTCAGTTCTGCAAATGGGAGGAAGGTATTCTTTTGCATGGGGCAGCTTGTCTCTTTGTGAGGCAGGGGTTTCCAGTTCTCACATACTTCCCCTGCTTTGAGTGCTGTTTGTCTGCCTTGGCAGACCTTGCACTGCTAGCAAGGGCTCTCTGATTTTACTTATAGTACAGCCATGGAATAATTTAGGTTGAAAAGACCCCCCAAGGGGTCACCTGTTCCAACGCACTGCTTGAAGCAGAGCTAACCAGATCAGATTTCTCAGGCCTGTATTTCACTGGGTGCTGAACATTTCCCAGGGTGGTTACCTCCACAAACTCTCTGGGGTCCAGAACTTGACCCCTTTCATGGTAAAAATATTTTTCATTCTGTCTAACCGGAAAATAATGTGTCTTTTGTCCTCCCAGCAGGTAGTTGCAGAGAGCAGTAAGGTCTCTCCTGAGCCTTCTCTTCTTCAGGGAGAACTGACCCAGCTCTTTCAGCCTCTCCCTGTACTTTGTGTGCTCTGTCCCTCTCTCTGGTCAGCATGGTGGCCTCCACTGGACTCGTTGCAGAATATCAATACCTTCTTTGTACTGGAGAGCTTAAATGTAAATTCAGCGCTCCAGATCTGCCTCAGCACTGCCAAATAGAGAGGGGAAAACTGACCTTCCTGGATCTGCTGGCTCCAGAATTTTTTATTTTGGTGTGTAATTGAAAGCCAACTCACTCTCTTCTTTACCAAAAAGGTGTCCCTTGTAGCTTCAAGGCAATGATAAAACAGAGATAGCTCTCACTTCCAGTGCTCACGTTGTTTTCAGCTTCAGTACCAGGGATTTCATACCTTGGCAGTAATCACAGAATGACAGAATGTGCTGAATTGGAAGAAACCCACAGGGATCATTGAATCCAGCTCCTGGCTCTGCCCAGCACCATCCTCAAGAGTCACACCACATGCTCGACAAACAGATTTTTCTAATTCTTGCCCCTACCTGTGCTGTCACACATCCAGTCCTCACAGAGCTGAGATACCTTCCCTTCATTCTTTTTGTCTTATCCCCTTCCTTCTTCAGGATCCCTAAATTGTTAGTTCCCTGAATCATGCAGCACCCCAACCCCAATAAAATAAATAAATACGGTGGAATAACTGTATTTTAATAGCAAGGTTTTATGAGATTTTTTCTCTTTTTTTCCATGTTGAGTTTCATGAACAAAATTCAACTTTAACTAAAAAATGTTTCTGTATTCTCCTTTGTTCTAAACTTGAGGACAGGTTTGAACTTCTTACTGAAATAAATTTAAGCAAATTGCCTTTGTAATCAGTGAAGACCTAACCCTTTTGACAGCCTTTCTTAAAATATCTTTTTCATTCTTTTGACTGACATCTCAGCCATCAAGTAAGGACACGCTTTATAAGTATGCATTTCATTTTTAAAAAAAGCCTAGAAACCTATGTGAGTCTAGCAACATAGCCGTGGTGACATTGGTGATTTGGTCCCAGGAACAAGGAATGGTCTCCTCTATCACCTAAAGTAGGAGGACAGAAGAAGCAGTGAGTCCCCTAAGAGAAGGAGGTGCATTATAATCCAAGTGGGAACAAGAAGAATAACTTTTTCCAGGACTTTTCTGTGCCTCAAAATAGCCAACCAAACAATCACACAGAAAACAAATTAGGTTTACATAAACTGTGAAACGGCGATGAAATGGTTTTATTTATAGGGCAGCTTACTCTGAATGTGTTTCCACTAATTCTACAATCAGCCTTTGTATTTGTCCTCAACTCCCTAACAAGAAAAATCCCCCAACTCTACTGTTTCACCTGCTGGTACTGTTTGTCTTTTCCCCTGAATGAGTAAGTTTCCAAGACCATTTTGAGAGCTCCCCTCCCCTTTCTTTTCCATTTCAGATGGTTTCAGTGATGAGTCAAAGGGTCTTTTCTGAGTTCATCATTCCCAACTGAGAGCAGAATTTGCCTGACAGAACTTGTGATTTTAAAGTAATTATTATAATTATTGGGTCACATTTCATAATCAGCCATCTAAATGATCTTCAGTTTCGCTGCCACCTTTGAATTTTTCTGGTTATTATCAGAGAATCATAGATTAGTTGGGTTGGAAGGGATGTTTAAAGGTCACCAACCCACCCTGCAATGAGCAGGGACATCTCCAACTAGATCAGCTTACTCAGAGCCCAGAATGGCCTGGAATGATCTCAGAAATGGAGCACCTACAACCTCTCTGGGCTACCTGTCTCAGTCTTTCACCACCCTCACTGCACACAATTTCTTCCTTCTGTCTCATCTGAATCTAACCTCTCTTAGTTTAAAACCACTACCACTTGTCCTATGGTCAAAAATTGGATTTGTGTACATTGACTTATAATTCAAAAAGAAACTTATGAGAAAGTGGTTGGTAGGAGACAAAGAAAAAAAATTATTTATCAAAAGCAAAATGGAGCAATTCTTATCTAGTAACATGGTTTGTTCTAACTGTTCTGAAGGTTGTCACATATATGAAATATAAAAAGAAATTTACATGAGATACATTTCTTTACAGGAAAAAAAAAAGTAATTCCTAGTGTTAGCAAGAGAGTTCAACTGTAAAATTCAACTGGAGGTCATTCACATTGGAATTGATGGACCTGTTCAATACCCACGCAGGAGACAAAATTCAGTACAAGAATGAGGTGAAACAAAGGTCACAGCAAGCACTTACAGAATAACCTGTCCAAAGGCAAGTTTCCTTTTAATCAGTACCATTGATTAAATCTCCGAAACACAAATGTTTTTATTCCTTTGTAAGATGTGCCTTTCTCTTTTAATTGTGCATGTGGTCATTGCCAGTCTAAATGCAACAGCCATTCTGTTAGGCTGTTACCTCAGCGGTACTCGGCAATAATCTTTATATAATTACTTACTGTGGTTTCTTCTCTTTTGGTTTTTTTTGGGGTATTTTTTTTGAGAAAGGACAAAAAAGATACACTGAGTAAATGTTGTTTATTGCTCGCTTTGTTTAGTGCAGTATTATCATGTTGGCTCTCACTAATTTTAAAGAGAGGATTAAAAATACTTGCTGACCATCTCTGAACTTTTCCTTTTTATTTTTATCTGGAAGTGAATTCTTCTTATCTGGATGTGAACCCTTTCACCATTTTCTTGAGAAGTAGCTATATTTACTTTCAGGTCTTCTGTCCTGTGAAGTAATTCACAGCTACTGGAGAGTAGTCATGGAATATCAATTTTCAAGTGTGATAACTGAAAATTTGACAGTTTCATAGGTACCAATCTGACCTCCACAGCTACTTTGCAGAGAAATTGACCTGCATGTGACGCCAGATTTAAAAACAAAACTACTAGTGAGATTGAAAGCCAGGAATTTAGCCTCTGGAATGGGCAGCTGCCAAGTTTAACTCTTTACTGCAGCTGCTATTAGAGATAGAACAGGAAAAGAAAAGGGCACTAAAGCATATCCTGCCAAACTGATGAGAGATGGCAACAGCACAAACAGAGAAAAATATATCTGAGCTCTGGGTAAAACCCAAGGATTACCAGTGCTTTACCCTACACAGCAGACTGTACAAATGGAAAGAGTGTAAATGTTAATGGAATGTGTGATGAAGCATTTAATGAAGATGTCAATCCTTTTAAAAAGTGAAATCTCTACCTTTTGCATATTTACACATCCTTCTTTATTTAAATTTGCATTTCTTTTCATAATGTCAGTATTGTTTTATCTCTCCAAAACATACAGCTTAGTTAAAATAAGACAGATAGATGCAAACACTAAATGACAACACAAAAACATTACAGAACCATTTTTTCTTTTCTTTTTTTTTTTTGGCTTAGCTTCTTTTGTATTTTCCATTTAGTTTATGCATAATGGAATCTTTTTAATACCTTAAAGCTTCCATTGTTTACATAAAAGATCAAGTGAAAATCTCCTCATGAGAGGAGTGAAAATTCTCCATTGAGGATTCTCATTTCATTGGAGGCATCAACTGAACATCTGCATCCATCACGTGCTATTTGAGGGTCTTCTGAACCAATTGGTATTTATCATTAGAGCATCCATAGTGCACATTTGCCCAAGCCACATCGATTTCGCTGTGCACTTTATGGTGACAGCTTCATGAACATGGTCTGCCTGTATGAAGACACTTCAGTCCAACAAGATAAGGGATTTGCGGAGATAGGGAGGCAGAAGCCAGCCCAAAGGACCAAAGCTTACTGTCCATCTTTTCTGATAGCGAGGGTTAACAGCCAAGAAAGCAAAAAAGCCTCCGTTCAGAAGAAGTACTGAATCTGTGAAAGGAATGACAACAAGTGAAAAATTTATTTGTGAATTTCCCAAGCAGAACAGCAGTAGCACACCTATAAGTAACAAAGGATAAAAGTGCAGAAGGTCTGCAGGTAGGTATGGAAGCACCTTTTATCTTAGGAGACTCCCTCTGAGTATGCCCATCACCTAACTTTAGAGAGATGCTGGCACCCTGAAATAAATAATTAAGATGGAATGGAATGACTCATCCTGGATCTCATGGTCACCAATTCAAACGAGCTAACGGGGAGCATCAAGGTTAGGGGCAACCCGGGCTGCAGGGATCATGGATTGGTGGAGTTTGCAATCCTGAGGGATATGACTCAGGTAAGGAGCAAAGTTAGGCCCCGGGACGTTAGGAAAGCAAACTTCCAGCTCTTCAAAGGTCCCCTTGGAAACTGTCCTTGGGGACAAGAGGGTGGAACAGAGCTGGTAGACCTTTAAGGAAGTCTTCCATAGAGCAGAGCTAGCAATTCTCTGGAGCAAGAAATTGGGCAAGGAACACAAGAGACCATCACGACTGAGTAGGGAACTGCTGGTCAAGTGAAAGGGAAAGAAGCAAATGCACAGGCAGTGGAGACAAGGACAGGTGACCTGGGAAGAGTATAGAGATGGATTTCTGTTTTGTAGGAATTGGGTGAGGAAGGCCAAGGCAAACCTGGAACTGAACCTGACAATGGACACAAAGAATAACAAAAAGGGATTCTCCAGGTATGTTAACCAGGAAGGTCAAAGAAGGTGTACTCCCCCTTCCCAATAAATAAGGCTGGAAAATTGACAATGACAGATGAGGGGAAAGGTGACGTACCCAACAACTCTTTTGCCTCAGTCTTCAATGGTAACCTCTCTTCCCACATCTTTGGAGTGGATGGACAGCAGGATGGGGTCTGGGGGAGCAAAGTTCCTCCCACTATAAGAAAAGATCAGGTTCATGGCCACCTGAGGAACCTGAATGTACTTAAGTCTATGGGACCAAATGAGATTCATCCCAGAATTCTGAAAGAATTGGCTGATATGGTTGCCAAGACACTCTTCACTATGTTTGGAGAGTCATGGCAGTCAGATAAAGTCAGGAAACTAGAAGATAGAAAACAGTGTATCCATCTTTTAAAAAGGTAGAAAGGAAGACCCTGGGACATTCTGACCAGAGGTTGTCCTCACCTCTGTGCCTGGGAAGATCATGGAACAGATCCATCGAGAAGCTGTGCTAAGGCACATGGAGGACAGAGAGGTGATTCAAGAGAGCCTGCACAGCTTCACCAAAGGCAAGTCCAGCCTGACCAACCCAGTGGTCTTCTATGATGAAATGAATGAATACCTGAAGAGACAAGGGAAGGGCTACAGAGGTCATTTATCTGTCTCAGACTCCTGATGCACAACGGTGCCAAGAAGTGTCCTGCAGGGGTCTGTATTGGGACCAGTGCTACTTAATATCTTCCTTAATGACGTATACAAAGGCATCTATTGCACACTCAGCAAATTTGCTGATGACACCAAGCTGAATGGTGGGGTGCCAGGGTGCCATCCACAGGGACCTGACAAGCTTGAGAATTGGGCCCATAAGAATCTCATTAAGTTTAACAAGATCAAGTGCAAGGTGCTGCACTAGGGTCAGGGCGACTCCTGGTATCAATCCAGGCTGAGGGATAAACAGGTCTGCGCTGCCGAGAAGGACTTGGGGTTTCTGGTGGATGAGAGGCTGGACATGACCCAGCCATGTGCCCTTGCAGCCCACAAAGCCAAATGTGTCCTGGGCTGCATCCAAAGCAGCGTGGGCAGCAGGTGAGGGAGCAGGTGCCCCTCTGCTCTGCTCTGGTGAGACCCCACCTGCAGAGCTGCATCCAGCTCTGGGGTCCCCAGCACAGGAAGGACATGGACCCATTGTAGTGAGTCCAGATGAGGGCCACACATATGATTAGAGGGATGGAGCACCTTCACTGTGAGGAAAGGCTGAGAAAATTGGTGTTGCTCAGTCTGGAGAAGAGAAGGCTCCAGGGTGACCTTATTGCAGCCTTCTAAGGAGCCCACAAGAAAGATGATGAAAGACTCTTTGCAAGGGTGTGTAGTGACAGGACAAGAGGGAGTGTTTTGAGGTGAAAGAGAGTAGGTTTAGATTCGATATTAGGAAGAAATATGAGAGTGTTAAGACATTGGAGGAGGTTGTCCAGAGAAATTGTGGATGCCCCATCCCCGGGAGTGTTCAAGGCCAGGTTAGATGGGGCCTTAAGTAACCTGTTCTAGTGAAAGGTGCTCCTGTCCATGGCAGGGGATTTGGAACTGGATTATCTTTAAAGTCCCTTCCAACCCAAGCCATTCTATGATTCTATGTCCTGTGAAGACACCTCTCTGTCTCCATAGCCTATATAAGCAACCCAGACAGATAACTTACTCTTGGCCTCTAAGTAAGTTGCTGAAGTTAGGCTAGACTGATTTACCTTTTTAATTCTGTTTCAAAGGAATTAAGCTCATTTTCAGTTCAAATCATTTTCAAAGCACTTTTTATTTGGAGAGAATCTGACCCACCCTTCTGAACATTAGATCTTTTTAAACATAATTGACTGTCATCTTTTTATTTGTAACTGCCATCTTATGAATTTAAAAAACGCACATTCTTCTTGGACTAATTGGTTTGAATAGCCTACTTAATTTCACTACAGCATCATGTTCCCTAGCAACCTATTCTAAGTCTGCCAGGCATGCTGCCTTACCAAAGAGTATGTGGAGGAAATTTAGTCAGCATCAGTGATGCTGCTCCAAGCTTTACCCCAAGCAATGTTCTGTATTTCAAATCCATCCATAAAATGATTTCACAACTCCTTAACCGTCTCCATCAAAAGGTGTATTACCACATAGTATGCAGTTAGATAGCATGCCCTTAGGTAGGAACCGCTTATAGCTGAGCCATAGTCTAGAAAGACCAATTCCAGTGTATCTAATCATAATCAATGTGTCCTTGTATGCCTTTTGGAGAAATTTAAATATTTTGGTGGCATGCTCAATTGGCCTAACATCATGGAAAAGTATTTCATGACAATTCAGGATGGTACTTTTTCAGGAAACCTTGGGTGTGCCCATATTTCTCATTTGTTGCCCTGAAAGTGTAGAGCTGAGGTGTGATTTTGCCTTGTGCTCAGTCTTGTGGTGTGGCTTTTCTCTCCTGCTGAAACCAGATGAACTCATGCATGGAAGCACCATCAAAGGCTTCCCATTTTCATTGGCACTGAATCCCCTTGTAAACAGTTCTCTTTCTCTGAGGACTGGAAAGAATTTCATTGCTGGCAAAGACACATCCACAATGCAGATAGCAACATGTATCACAAGAAATTGAAGCACTCTCCTCACATCCCTGTGCCCCACCGGCTGGTGCAGGCACACATGCTGTGTCTGGTGATCAAGTTAAATGGAGGAGAACATCATCTTTACCCAAAATCAAAAAATGGAAACTAGAAACTATACTTTCCCACATGCTTGTTCAAAAGTTTTGGAAGCTTTTATAAATGTTGACCTCCTTGCTTTTTCTTGTAATTAAAAAAAATTTAAAAATCCATAATTAAAATGAGAAATGAATGTTAAGAACAGCCTCAACTCAACTGACATTTCATTTTAACATTTACTGGAGGCATTCTACTTTTGTTCAGAAAACATGAAGAAAAAATCATTGTATTAAATACTTCTTTAGGAATACCCTTCTGCAATGGATATTTTCTGTGTGAAAGATGATTTCTCATGTCATAAAAACTGTTATTCTGCCCTCACTTGCCTTTGCCTGGCATTAACAGGGAATAAAAGCACACTTCATTTCTAGACTGACTCATTGAGACAGGGAGAGCCTTGAGGTGTTGCACCATTGAGGATTCATCACCAGACAGGCAGCACAAGCTGTACCCACGCCTGCTCCAGAGGCTGCCCTTTTGGGGACTGCAGACAGGAATGGATTTCAGTGGGAAATGCACTCCTGAGACACGGTTAGCAGTTGATCCCAGTGTGTTGTACAAAATTCTGATGGAAACCTTTATGTGCTAACAAATGGGCAAACGAATGCAAGCTATAATTAGTTTGAGGAAAGGTTACAGTGTTCTAATTATATTCATGCTTTAGTTTCTTCTCAAAATATAAATTTATCAACAGATTTTCATTTTCTGTGATTTCCCAACACCAAGGTGGCTGTAAAGTAAATAATTAATTTTGTGATGTAATTATTGTCTCAAGAATCATCAATGACGCTTCTTCTAGTCATTTGATTTAGTTTGGAGGATTGTCTTTGCAGTACAAGTCAAACACAAACATTTATGCCATGAGATTAATAATGCAAAGATGAGCTGGCTTTAGGATTTAATGGATTATTTTCAATTATATATTGAATATCTTTCATTTTATTGTCATTTCCCTAGCAAATTAAAGGTAGTGGACATGGAGCTAAATTGGAGCAGTTGCATTTAAATTTTTCTTCAATTGTTGCAAAGTGTAATTAGCACCCAGAGTTTTAAGTCAGATTTATCCATCTGTTCTCAGGAGGGTCTGATGGATGATACACTTTGTGGTTGTTTTTACCGAATAACATTTTGAAATAAATTACAGCAAAACATTACACTTCATAATGACTTTTTTAACTTCTTAAATAAAGAAACTTTACAGTAGATAGATGAAGATGGCAATATTTTCAATTTCATGTTAAATATATTCATATGCAAACAACTACAAGCAATCTCAAGCCCTAGGAATGTTTTTACCTCTGAAAAGCTGTGTTTAACTCAAAATTAGTTTTCTGTGTAAGGGATAATATTTAATTAGCCTTTGTTAACTTGCCATGCAATACCAGTGGCCTTCCTGTGATCCTTCTCATGCCACTGTGGGACAGCTTTTGGCCTTTTAGTTGCTGACCCAGATTTGGGCTTAGCTTGACAGACCAAACCTTGAAGCAGTTTACATAGACATTGCTCTGTCTTTCAGTCTCAGTGTATCAAAGTAACTGTTTGTCTGATGATTAATAATCTTTCTAGATTTTCCTGTGTAGGAGGGATGTGTGATTGAAAGTAAGCCAAAACTGTACAGCAGGGGGAGTTTCTGAATGGGATCTGTAGACCCCAAATCTCATTAGCTTTCAGACATCTGCAATAGCAACCAAACATTCAGCAGTGCCTAATGAAATCACTCTGGAACCGGGATTTTGAAGGATCATGCCATTTTTCAGATACTTAATAGACTCTAATGCTAATTTGGGAAATAAAAGATTTCTGCAAATGTTAAGGGATTTAAGTGTCCAAATTTCATCAGAATTTGAAGTGATCTAAAAAGCAACATATTTATCTAAAAATTTCAAGCTAATTATAATTTTGCATATTTTTAAAGATTGTCATACGTCTTTGTTCACATAATAAAAGCAAGTCAGGTTTTTATATGTTTTTAATGTTTCAATATTGAAACAAATCTTCCTGCAGAAGCCTATCCTCTGAGATTTGAAGACAGAACTAGGTTGGTGATGTGGCCTCTAGCCCAAGTGCACATTCTAATGGATGGGAGGACACTTGACCTTATATTATCTCTTAGGTCATTGACCTCAGATTTTACCTACAATGGTGCTTATATGAGACTTTCCTTCCTAAATCACATCAGCACATCGACTTCTGGATAGGCTGTTCTCTGATTTTCCAGTGAGAAATCACCTCATACCCCAGGAGTCTGAATCCTTTAAGAGAGCTGCTGCAAATTTGGCACATGTACCTTCTTTCTGACAGGATAAATAATTCAACAGAATATTCTCTGCATTATGCATTCAAGAGAGTTCAAGTCATATCTATTATTCATTGGGTGCTATTTAACCAGCTCTATCATTGACTAACTTACATTCTGTCACTTACCTTAGCATTCATTTCAGCACTTAATTTATTCCTTAATGGTTATCTCATAATTACATTAACTAAAACTGTTATCTAAAGCAATGATTGCAATATTTTGCATTTCTGCTGTTCCTTCCACCATCAGTCCATTTTAAAATGTTCTACAATTTTTTAGGCCATGCAGGTGTCCTTAAAAGTCCAAAAATGACAGGAGAGTCATCAACATTTTCAACAGAGAGAAAATACCTGGAAAATGATCATTTTAAATAAGCAAAAGTTATTTACAAAATCAGATGTAAAAATTATAACAAAAGTGATATCGAAAAAGGCAGCAACTAAATTTCATTATTTGAATTCTTCTTCCACATTTTGAGATGTAATTTTTCATGTTATAATAGCCTAAGAAGAAAGAGAGAAAAATAATTAAGTTGCATTGAATACCTTGAAAGTAAAAGAACAACAGATGAAGTTTAATGGAGGTTATTTTATGAAACTTCATGAAGATAAGGCAATCTTTTCTAAAAGTAACTGTTTACCACATCATTACCAAAAATGTTTCAAAGGAAGGAATCCAGAATATTTAATCCTATTAACATTTGAGAAATCGTTTCATGGGATAATGTAAAACTGCCATCTTCAAAGGTCAAATTTTAGCTGCCTTCTTCCCCTGATATTTTCAATAACACAACTTTTGCCAAGAGTAGACTTGTGACACCTGTGGGCTGATACAAGTTTTTTCATGGCAACTACTGCGTTAGTCTTAATCAGAAGCCAGACAAGAGTCTCCAGATCTTACCCAAGCACCACTGAATTTTTGCTGCCTTGTCCTAGACCATGGCCCTGTCTTGTTGGCAGCACAACACTCCAGTGACATTCAGCAATTTCCAGTATGGAAAAGTGTCCTCCCCCCAGTCACCAGACTCAGGGCTTTGGCAATTAGCTGTTCTGACTCAATGAACAGACAAAACCTCCTGAGAGACAATTCTTGCTATCTGATGACAGACTTCTCTGGAGGATGAGTTACTCACTGAAGATGTCTCTCTTTTCCACAAACTACAGAGAAAACTTAGGTTGACAGCTTAAAAGGCACCTTATTTTAATTACCCATTCTTGCAGAGGACTGCATGGCACAAATTCAGCTCTTCTGAAGTTCTGCCCTAGTGACATCATGGCTGCAGGAAATCTCTCATCTTAGTTAAGACACAAAGATTTACTTTTTAAAAATTCTTATTTTAGTGATATTCAAGATAGTTGTTTGAATCATAAATAGAATATTCAGTCATGGTGGAAAATATTTATGACCACTAAATTTCAGTTTGTAAAATTTGTAATGTTAATCAATTTATACAAGCACTGCACCTTTGGTCACACCAAAAGCTCCCTGAGGTAGTCTGGTCATTCAGTTTTCAATGCCAATGTGGAAGTTTTCAGTGCCTTATTAGCCCATCAGTGCTAGTCAGTGTTGGTGAATGCTAACTTTTAGTTGACCCGCATCATACAAATACATCTAAAGGGATAAAATACACCATTGAATGACTCTGCAAAAATCATAAGCTTCAAACATGTTAAAACAGCTCCTTTGCTGTTCAAGTCAAGTACAGTTTTTATATATCTCCTTTAATGTTCTGCATGTATTTTTTTCCCCAATTGGTTTATAATTTATTCAAAAATATGTTCAGCATTTTTTTTTATTATTAACTATATAGACCAGCTAAGTGGAAAAATCACACCTACAGCTCAACTGACAAATAATTTTTCCCTACTCATCATATTACTGTGAAGGGATGTTCATTTTTATTTACTTGAAGTGAATTTTGCCACTTGCTCAGAAGACAAAGCTGTCCTGGAACAAGAACTCTGTACCACTTGAGTGAGCAAAGGGTTCAGAAAGAGGTCAGTAGTGAAGCTCAAAGCTACATTATTTAGGAAGTTAAAAATTTGGTGGAACCTGTGGGATGAGAATCAGACTTTCCTCACAGGCAACATTACGGCTATAGTATGTACTAAAATATTAATTCTTATAGTCAAAAAAGTGAGGCTTATTAAAAAAAAAGTTACTTTGAGAATATAAAAGAATATTACCTGTGACTATATCTGACAGTTCTGTGATACGTAGTGGCTAAGTACCACTTGTGAAACAGCCCTTGTTCTTTAAAGTGTGCAGAGATTAATTTTGATGTTTTATTAAGATCAAGAAGAAGTGTTGAAAATTGTATAGTCCCTTGTTTTGAGACTGAGGGTGTGGAAGATGGTCAGTGTGCAGAGATGTGGAAATGGGACTCTGTTCAGCTGCTTAAATACTGATATCTAATATCAGTTGGGGGATCATGACTGGATTGACCCAGGGAAATGTTTCCAGGTGCTGTGGTCACATGCAGGTGCCTTGTGAACCCCGGGAAATCTCAGCTTTCACACGTGGACAACTAAGCCTCTGCACAGTAACTTCCACTTATTTTGACACCCACTTTCAAAGCTGGTCCCACCTCTTGCTTTTGTTCTTAGAGGGATTCTTATTGGTCAGTCGGATTCAAGTTAGGTGAGAAAAGCCATATCCAAAGTGATATAGAACAAGAGATTTTTCAGTGCAATCTTGAGGCATATATAATCATTAAAAAATAGGAGACATTATGGGGATAGAATACCTTTTTTTTAAAAAAACTAAAACTATTCATGCTTATGCATGTGAATAATTATGTGTTATAAAAATGTTGGCAATACAACTTAAGCTTAAAATCAAGGACAGAATTTCAAGACCAACCTTTCCACAACATTGGTCTTTGGATTAAAAATAATAAAACCACCGAAAGACAAACAGCGCACTGAAGATTCCCTCTTCACTTCCATTAGGTGTAAATTTCTGTGGTCTTCCATGTATCCTTATTTAATCCCTGCAAATATTCATGGAATTTAGATTAGTTGTCATGAAAATGAACAGGAATTTCAAATTTCCACAGTCAAAATCTGTCTTTAAGCACAGAATTAGCCCAGTGGTTTTTGGAAAGTGAAGATCCACAGTATAGATGAATGTGAGATCTAAAGGATGTAAAGTGGACGCACATTCCATCCTCTTCGACTTTGAGGTAGGTCTGAAAAGCAGATCTCTGATCATGCCTCTCAGTTCATCAGCTACCCAGTATATCAGACAGAGAAGCAGAAAGAAGCAAAGCACAACATCCTGGATCTCAATGTGGGATTCAAGCCTCTCCAAAATTTTCCAGCATTTCAGATTTGGAGGATGAAGTTTGTCTCTATGGAAAAACAGCATGTTCTGTTAAAAAAAAAAAAAAAAAAAAAAAAGGTTAGAAAAAGACAGAGAGTGAAGGGAAAAGGAAAAGAAAGCGATTAGCAAAACCCCAACAAGGGCCTTAGCAACACAAATCCAGCATCAAAGCTCTAGACATGTTTGATGCCAGTGGCTTATCTTCCACACTAATTTATTAATTTTGAATGCTGTGCATGTTATACAATGATTTGTTCTGTGGGGAAGCTATCAAAGCTTAGACACAGAGATCAAAGGAAGTCTTTAATGTAAAGGAGCATGAGCAATGTGCTGTTTCTCTGAATGTTTATGTCTGGTTCGCCAGTTTACAATGACATTAATATAAAGTACTCTTTAAGGGCACAAAGAGGTATTTTATTTAGGTTACCTCCCATGTCAAGTTCTTGTTGAGCCATTATTAAGAGCTCATCTTTAAAGGAAAAGCAAAGAGGTCATTTTTACAGGTAACTGACATCATGCTTCTTTAAAGCTTTGATATCTCAAAAACATGATCTTTTCCTCCAGTATCACATGTCTTGAGCTACTTCACTTTTGGACAAAACTTTTAAGCAGACACATTATTGTCATAGTGGGTCTATTCTTGCAGTTTTTTATTCAACAAGAATTATTTTCTGACCTTAATAAGAAAAAAATAGAAATTACTGTAAAATCAGGGAATTTTATTCTGAACTTAATCACTTTGCCACCATAGGAAGCTTACAGTAATTAATAAATTGTTGTAAAATGTTCTATATTCAAAATTTTCCCTTTTCTGGCCAAATGTAGTCATTTGCTTAGAGAAAAAAAGATGATCCTCAAATTTATTTTTAATGTATATCACTTAAAACAAGAAGAATGCTGACTGAAGGGCATTGTTTGATACTGCAAGATGCTAAATACACATTAAACCTTACAGAGATTGTAGTTATGGTTACTGAGGACTGCAAAGCATCTAACTCAGTCTAACATGTTATTATCTGGCTGTTTTCTAGATTTCTGGATCTGCAGGAAGGAAAGCTACCATTACTTTCAGTTCAAAATGTGTCTTGTAAGTCCACACCAGGGCCTTCTTTCCCTCCTGGAGCTTTCTGCTGGCTCTAATGGTACAATTAAGCACCTAAGTTAAGCAGCTGAAAGTTCTCTTCTGAGATAGATCATGAAAAATAAATAAAAATATATGTTTCCCCTCTGAATATTCTGGAGATTTTGCCTCCACTTTGAGCTCAGCTTGGTTTAGTTTTCTGGTGTGTGTAATGGCATGCGGCACTGCTGAGAGCTCTCTCCACACCCGCACTGAAGAATGCTCGTGGTGCGTGAGAGCTGAAAGCTGTGCTAAGCACAGGCAGGCTCCTCTTGAAAAAGCTTTATGATGAAATAATTCATCACTTCTTTTGGGCTTCTCCCATTATTTTTGATGAGGGTGAATGAACTGGTGTCTGTCAATGAGGAATCCAAAATCCCTGCTGTATCTCTGTTATTCCTGTTCATGTCTAGACCGTGTTCCTGCCTGCCAGGTTTAGTGTAAAGTTTATTTTAAACAGGTAAATACAATCCAGTATTACAACATTTTAGACTAAAGATGCCCTCTTCACAATATTGATGAATAATCTTCTCTGTAATTTTTATTAGCATTAATTTTTTTCACTATGTATAAACATATTTTCAAAGAAGATAAAACCGAGGCAGTGAGGACATTTGGGTCTCACTCCCAGATCTGCTACTGCAGTGACCTTTCCATACCTTATGTCTTCATTTTTTGCCCTACAAATAAGCATCTTGTGTAAAGACCCATGATAACTATAAACAGCAGTCACTATCTACATTAGACATCCCACCTGCATTCTAGACTTTTCAACTAAAATGAATGACTAAAATTAAACTGAAAACCTTCTCCCCACAATCCCTCCTTCCAGACTCAACTTCCCTCCTAATTCTTCTGCCTCTTTCCCTTTAAGCAGCTCAGATGGCTCGGGAACAGGGGTTGTGGTCAGTCTAGCACTTCATGTCTGCTGCTCCTTCCTCCTCACGCTTTTCCTCCATTCCACCAGTTTGCAAACTTCTGCAATGAGGGTGCTTCCCATGGGCTTCAGTTCTTCAAGAACTGCTCTGGCATGGATCCTTTCCATGGGGTACAGCCCGTCAGGAGCAGGATGCTCCGGTGTGGGTTCTCACAGGGCCACAGGTCCTGCCAGCAAACCTGTTCCTGTGTAGGCTCCTATCCACAGGCCAGAGCTCTTCCAGGAGCTGCAGCTTCCATCAGGGCATATTCACTTTCTCCGTGAGGGGTCCTCCACGGGTTGCAGTATGGATAGTCCAGTGCTGCAGTGTGGCCCCCCATGGGAGGATCCAGCTAGAACTGACTCTGTCTGACATAGGGGCAGCCCCTGGTGTCTCCTCTGAGAGGCCACTTGTGCAGCCCCTGCTTCTGCTCCCAAAACCTTGTCCTGTAAGCCCAACACTGAGGTTTACTGGGAACAGGCAAGTTCTGAAGCAGCAACAGAGGAAACCCTCAGACTCTCAGACTTTAACACAAGCCAAGACAATCTTTTTGCGTGTTTTGAGTGACTCCAAGGTGAATGGGACTAGAAGGGATCAATTTATGCTGTGCTTTGAAACCTGCTTCAGTTGTGCCATACATTTACACTGTAGCTATATGTAGCTATAGGTAAACACAATAAACACCTCCTAGGGCAGAACTATCTCTTTGCAGGTAAGTAAAATGTCTGTGCTTTGATTAACAAGAGAGAACAGATGACTTTTTCAGATGTAGACCTCTAGTTAGAAAGATTAATTACCATGTTTGAATCAGGTTGATAGCCACTAGTGTAGGGGATGATCATGAACATGGATATGTGAAGGCCCATTTGGGACTTGGACTATCTATATAGATGTTTCTGAAATGCACCTAGCCTTTATCAGCTGATACTCAGCTGTAAATTCCCTTTAAAATCATGACAGAAGGAATTTTCTTTGGTTTGGGTTTGATTGGCAGCTGTATAAAAATGTATTAAATTACCAGAAAGATTGTTTTCTGTAAGAAACTGCTGTTGATATTACAGCACCAGTCAGTTTTGAACTGGCAGAGCTAACATAAATGCTCTCTTCCACAGAGTCAGCACTTTCGGGAAGAGACCTTCCAAAGTGTAAGCAAAACACTCATCCTGTATGAGTAGCAATCTCCCAACAAGCCATTTATGCTTTTCCTTGCTTCAAGAGTATCCCAAAGTGCTATTATTATGGATATTTCTCTTTAAACCCTGAGAATGCCAAGATCTAAAGCGCTATTTCAATTTATTTTCACACTTCCTCGACAAGGACAAGATTTGTGTGGAATCAATGTCCCTTGCTGTAAAATGGTTCAATTTCTCCCAGTGGAGCAGGAAGATGTATGGGGGCTCATTGAGTGTGTTTTCTTTGGCAGATTTGCAAAGCCATGGAGATTATTTTCGCTGGTTGTTTTCAGTTTGTCTTTGCTGAAGCTCTCAAACATACCAGAGCAAAGGCAATTACAGCTGTGAAGCTCTGGTGAGTTGTATCTGTCTTTTGTTTAATCAAACAAGTGAATTTCTACAGTTTGCAGAGAACAACTGTATTGGAAAACAATCCTTCTGGCTACTTAATTTCCTGTCATACCTGCCAGCTCCTGACACTTTGCCCTGTCCAGATTGCTCAATGGTTATTCAAAAAATGAGACTTAATTCTCTTTCCCAGATACAATATGTCATTTCTGTGAGGCATCTTGTACCTCTGACATTTCAATTAGAGGAATGAAACATCAACATCCGACCTTTACTCTGGAAAAATGGAAAACTCTCAGACTCTCCTGTTCTACTTTTTCTCCTTAGCCTTTCCACATAAAAAAAAACCCTTCTACAATATTCACAGATATTTCTAGAAGCAAGAGTAACGCTAAAATGGAATTTTGCAGCCTAAGCTTTGCAGTCCTTATCTTTCAAGGTGACCTAGGCTATCTGGAACAGTTCATGGGGCCTGACACAAGCTACAGGAGGCACCTGCTTTATGAAGGTAGTGGGAGGACAGGAAGTTATCCTAGAGCAACTCAGGTAATGATAAACTCTCACTATTGACCGGCTACAGGCCTATGATATATTTTTATACTATTATCAGACTTGGTTTGCTCTCTCCAGCCATCAAAACATTTAGTCTCCACAGGTCTATTCCACATATATTGTCCTCACACCAGAAGAGTCCTTAACTGGCTTATCTAAAGGTACTCAGAATAAATAATACACAGAGATAACATTTACTGAAGGTGGAGCAAGAACCGAATTCCTCACTTGCTGCTCTGAGCTCCAGGAGGGCTCGATTCCTAAGGAGAACAAGGGATAGGAACTTTCCGGTGCCAGAGGGAAATTCCTGCATTGAATATAGCCCATTGCAATGGGTGAAGGACAGTTTTGGAAGCCCCTGTGGAGAAAACATCCACTCACAATTAGATATTTGTTTGTTACAGAAACTTGGAAAACATTACTTGTCACTGGTAATGTTACAAAAAACTTCCAGAACCAAATGGCATTGAGGATGCACATGTAAAATTTCTATCTGAAATGTGAATGAAATAGAGATTTTTCTATCTCTATAAAATAGGGTATCAGAATTTCAGATGAGTTTGGTTGCATGAGTTTGATTTTTGTAATTAAATAATAGCTCACAGAGATGAAAGCCCAGCTAATACCAGTGAAACATCCCAGGCATATCGTTCTGCCTATCCTGTACAATAAGAACAAAACATCCATTCTCATGTTTTTCTTTAAAATATTACAGGTTTTTTCTTGTCGATAGCATCATTTGGACATAATACTCTACAGTTTGAGAAACCGGATACATTTCCTTCCAGCACCATCATCTCTCCCTGTTGCATTCCTCATTTAATTTACCTCAGTTTAATAACTGATGCCATGCATCTAGTGGGTTACCTTGGATGATCTTCTTTGTATATTTGCACACTGCAGTCCCAAAACAGATGAAGATGTATAGTGGCCTGGATGTAAAGAACACAAAACATAGCAGGCAGGGATCATTTATGAAATCCAATTTAACAGAGCGCTGGTTAATGTTTGGATGCTGCCTGAGTCTGTGCTGCTCATTGCAGCCTGCTGTTTTTCATGAAGTACTTGCTTAGGATCTGCAATGCAGTTAGAGTCATTTTCACTTGACTGCAATTTTCTTGACGTTTGTTTTAAATCCCAACACATTTCTCTCCGTATATATGGAGACAATGTTTCTAACAATCTCTCGAGAGTACAGTTTAGAGGTGTTAATTGTCAATAAATAATGTATCTAGGGATATTAAAAACGTCAGTAAATGGATCTAAATGGATCAGATAATCAATTTTGACAGAAGGAATCCACTGAAGACACAGAGCAGTTTTGAGATTCATATTATTCATATCATGCCCTCGAATGAACTATTGTAATGAGTGTTCTGATGGCACAGCATGCAAAGTAGTTCTTGCCCCCAAATGATACGAAGTTGTTATATCACAGTGTGGAAACCCCACCAGTCTGTTGTACTGTCTAAATGTAAATGACTTACAAACATAAATAATGAAAGTCTCTCTGTTTTGTCAACTTATGGAATATGCTGACTCGGATTAAAATAGCACTATGGTAAAAGACGATAGATTGTTTCTTTCCTGAAAATGTAATCCTTTCCGTTGCTTTAGAAAAAAAATCAAAACACAAGCCCATGCATTTGTTCCAACTAACTTGTACTCTAAGAGCTAAATATTAAACACAAGATACCAGAATGAAGTAATTCAGTGAAGCAATTATTTCTGTTTAGATACATCAAATGAGGCCTCTAGAGTGCTTTAAGCTTGCAATCCAGTTGAGGATTCAATGACATTCAGCAGAGGAATGTGCTGAAATATGAGACACAATTTTGCACCCAGAGGAAGGGGTTAGAAAAGCAGTTAATTTAGGATACCTCTCAACGCAACTATTTGTCAGTTTTCGCAGATGCTCAACTGCCCACTAAATAGTGTGATTCTTTTGGCTATAGCACACTTCAATAAAATTAGTGTCATATTCTGTCACCATGATGTGAGTGTGGCAAGCACAGAGGTTAGGGGAGAGGGTCAGATCACCTTCTGCAATCAACCAACCTGGATGATGCAGTGAGCCAAAAATAGGTATCCAGGCTATTAGGGTGATCCAAAGTGAATTGCCTAAGTGACCATTTAAGTTTCCTGCATAATCCTTGGAGAGACTTTGGTTTCAGACTGATAATCCCAAACTTTAGGAACAGTGCTTAAAGCCTGACGATGAGATGTATAGCAATGTGTCACATCACTTCCTCCCTTTAAAGAGAGGAAAAAATGGCCACATAACAGTTTGCCTCCTTCCACTGAGGCCTCAGTATCAGGTCCTCTTCAAAAAGCACGTGCACGCACAGATAGGGAGCAGCAGAACAGCTTGTGAAAGAGCTCAAGGCCAACTGCACTCATCTGCTATGGATCAAATATATCTGCAATCAAAAGAAATTCAAATCCCTATTCACCTGTTCTTCAAAGCCTGTTGTACAAAGGTAGAAGGGACAGGAAAGCTATTCTTCATCCTTCTCTCTAAGCCTAAGGGACTCTGCAACCACGAATGCAAGAGAAAAGCAAATAAGAAACAGTGGACACTACCTAGTAACTAGGGCAATGAGCCAGAAAGGAGAGGATATGAACAATTTTAAGGAAGGATTTTATTAACTTTGTTTTGCCTATGCACCCCCCCAATAGAAGTTCTTGCAATAAAATTCCTTAATTTATTAATTAAACCACAAACCCTGACACCGCTTCTAAATAGGATGCCATATCCATAGGGATTTGTCGGTGTGGCTTCTTTTACACGTTTCACACTGAAGGATTACACTTGTTTCCTGCAAATGTGACTTATTATTGTGCAAAAGGGTGAACAAAGAGATGGGGGAATAAGACATGGAGAAGCAGAGAGGATTCCTTTAGAAACAAGAGGTCTTGAGGGATTATTTGTGGAGTTAATTTATTTTCCACAATAAAGGATGATGATTAAGCAGGATTGACAGATGAGGAGAGTTAGAACATTAGAAATTTAGTTCACTTGAAATCAAGTGGAAATTAAATTTGAAACTGGTTTTTTAATTACACTATGAGGTGAAAATTGAAAGAATGTTCGGTACTATATCACCCAACTCCTGTTGTTTCATCCATGCCAATCTGCTATGAGTTTGAGAAATAAAACTTATAAGCAACTGTATTACATAACTCTACACCTCACCTGATATTGACCCTAATTATTTCTAAAATTTATTTATTAAATATGTAACTATGACAAACTCAAGCGAACACATAAAAAGTGTATTGCACCGTTCAAAGCAAGCAAAAAATGTGTTGCTTGTTCTCTATAAGAAAGAAATTATTTATTTCCTGAGTGTACTTCTAAAGTATTCAGAGGGAAAAATGCTTTAATATTTGTATATATGCATGATCCTGATGGCAAGGTAAAACAAAAAACTCTAAATTCAGTGATTCTAATTCACCATAAAGACAAAAAATGTGGGAAATACTGCAATTGCTCCAAAGTACAATTGGGCCAACGACAGAAGCAATTGAATAGAAAATTGTATATAAACTGTTAAAAGGTGGACAAAGAAAATATTGTAACAGGCAAAATAGTAAAAGAAATAATGTGCAGGTGTGAAATACGCAATGTTTTTCCTCTTTCTTTAGTGCCTTCAACAGTATTTACAACACGAGCTGATAGTCCAATTTTAATTTAAAAAATTAAATACAATAGTCAATTTTCTGAAGTCAAATAAATCTGCTAATGTACAGAATCCTGCACAAGTACGGCATGTGGAGCGCTTTGGAAAGTCAAACATCATTCCATACTTCTTCACTAACTTCATCTCAAACAATATAGTGGCAACAGTTTTATCCTCTAAGCTGAGTATTCTGCAAAACACATAAATATGAAACAGCAAGAAGACAAATAAAATGGAAAGTGAATGGATTTTTCGGCCTAAAAGAAAAAACAACTTTATTCCTTTAAATCTCAGAAGCAATATTTAATGAAATTATGGAAACTTTCAAGGCTCAATATACACTCTAGACAGTCATAGCAGGGAAAGGATTGTGCAGGAAATTATATAGTAGTAGCCAAAATAATAGAAATAACAGAACATCTAGAAAAGTATCTTGTTCCTGGCACTGGACAAGTAGCAGATGCTGAGAAGGATTACAATCAAGAAAGCACCACATGAGACTTCCTCGTACATTCTCTCATCGTGCAGCAGACTGTGCCTCAAGAGCTGCCCAATCTTCAGCTATTGTATTTTTATTTAATGCCCTCTCATGTCTTTTCCCTCTGTGATTCAAAAACATGGTTTGAACCTGTATTAAGCTTTAAACCTCTGCACATCAAAGGGAAGTCTTGCAATGTAAGCATGTCTGTGAGAAGTTTCTCCTTCTGCTTGTTTTGGGTATCAAATTCTTTCTCAGCTATCTCATTCTGGCTGAAGTGTCCTGTCCACTTAGTGTTGGGCCAGGGTAAGACCCATCCTCACTTTTGATGCTCCACGCCATCATTCCAGTTGGGTTGTGCTTCCTCTCGGAAGTAGGAATCATACCTGCCTCCAAATGGAGGTGTACCATGGAGTTGTACACCACTGCTGGGACACTTTCTGACATGCTGTCTAATCTTTTCCTATTAATTCATGGTTTCACTTGATTTTTGACTATTGCTGAGTATTGAGATGATTTTTCTATTCAATGATGATTTCTGACTCAAAAATCTCATCTCTGGGCTATAATAGTTAACTCAGAACTCATTCTCGTAAATAAAAAAAAACAAAAATGTGCTTTTATTTTTCCTGTGTGACTTATTACATTTGAGTTTTGTCAGCAATCTGTTGCCCACTGAATCAATATTGCAAATATTTGCAGTTCTCCACCATAAACCATCAGTTTTGTTATCCCAATTAATAAAGCCTCATAAGCAAATTTTTTCACCTCATTGCTAATATTCAGAAATATGTTGAACAGCACAGATCAGAGGTCAGACTTCCATGGGGTCTGTGAGCTACTTCCCTGCACAGCAAACACTTTGGAAGTCTGTTAAAACTTCAGATTTTTCAGATTATCACAATTTTTTGAACACACTGGTAAGAGATAGTCTGAAGTTAACCATCCAGTCTCAGAATTGTCTTTGAGGGAACAATTTAGGTCATTCAAAGAGAAGTGTCTAAGTTGTCTCCAGTCATCTCTACAGATCCAAAGGAGGTGTCTGACCCTCTTTACTGACTTCAGAGAACCTGGATGCTTATCCTGGATCAGAAGTAACAATGCAGTAAGAGGAATGCATTGCTTCTATCAGCTACACATAGACAGTGATTTTAGTTTTCAGAAGACAAGTGAGAATATTGCTATTGCAAAGTAGGAGATCTGAAGAAACTTCTACCAAAAAAAAAAAAAAAAAAAAAAAGAAAAAAATTATCTTTTTCTACCAGCTATGGAGAACTGGGAAAGTTGTTTGGGGGTTTTTTTACTAATTATTCACAACCAAATGCACACTTTATGCATGAAAATCAAAATATCGCAGATATGCATAATGCAATATAGATTTCCAATGGCTTTCTAACAAATTTTATTTCTAACAATATATTATTATAGAGGTGTTTGGGAATCAAGTGAGGAAACGAAACAGCCAACGCATAAAATATGCCAATGCAAACTAGAAAGTCTAATAGTTATTAGGTAATTATACTGTTTTTCTCAATATATTAGCCTACACCTGCCCTTTTTGCACCAAGGATGGAAGTATGGATTAAGTTTAAATTAGGTGCAAGTGTATCTGTATTTCAGATCTCTATCCCTGGTTATTTAGATAATGTCTCTCTGGATGAGGCAAAACCTTGCTTTGACACTTCAAGCTGTGTATGGATCTTTATCAGATCACCAGAGCAAAATACAAAATGAAGTCCTCAGGGACTTCAGGAACAGTAATCTCCTCTTCCCAAGTGTCCAAATCCCCTGTCTGCATCCTGCTTTCCTGCTGGTCCTGCTGCTCCTCCACCAGGGAGCAGTTTTGAATGCTTCAGACCCATTGTTGTTTTGTTTCTCTTATGTGTCCCTGCATTTAAGTTAACTTGATAACTCTAGCTCCCACAACCCTCATTAAGCTGAGAGATTTTTGTTAAGCATTAATGTTGACAGAGAAGAAATATGGGAAAAATATTTGTAAGCAGAAAGCTCCAAAAATATGAAAGAGTTTCTGCAGGAGTGAAATCTGGAAATCAGTGTGGCTGTCCTCCTACCCGCCCTTTTCAAAAATTTTTTGTACTTTCCAACACTTGCAGCATCTAACTGAGTATAACATCTTTTTTTTTTTCCAGATGTCAGCCCTCTTCGGAGCAGCACTAGAACAGATCATCACTTAAAAATGTGTGAAGCCTCAGCCTTATCTTTTGAAAAGACTATGTCTCAGAGACTGGAAAAGATCTTTACAAGGGGCATCTTACCTTCAAGCCATGACATCAAGGTCTTAAAGGCAAAGGAATTTTGTATTTTAGAAAAATATTCACCAGGTTACATTAAAAAATTGAATGAGCAATTAAGCTAGAAGACATAGGAAATATGGGAACTTTAGGCCAAGGAGCAACTAAAATGACTGCAGTGATGTTTCAAATGCTGTTAAAGAAAGGATTAAACAAGGGATGGATTAAGTTTCACTTCAGCCTAAGCTTCTAGTGGGATAACAATTTTTAAAGGTTCAAGAACCAAGTGTGACTGTCCTTCATTCAGAACCAAGATTCAAACAGCAATATAAGAAGGGGCAAATTACTTAATGGATATCAGCTCTCAAGAGGCTGACTTCAGGCAGAAAACAAAGCTGAGCATCAGGTTGCTGGGTTTGGGGTTTTTATGTGTCAATCCAAACTCAAGACACCTTTGAGTTAGTATTTTTTAAGGCTTGAGTCCATAGCAATTTTAAAACATGTTAGTAGAAGTTACGAGCAGTGAGCACCTATGAAAGAACTGATCTGTAGGAAGAGAAAATTAAATTAAGAGAGAATTTAATTGAAAAACCTATTGCAGACACCATTTGGAACTGTTGACCTTAGCTGGGCACCCAGTTTGTGCTTTACATGAGTTTATGTTAAACTTAAACCTTCCCAAAGACTCAAAGAGAAGACATAGAAGAGTAAAACACAAAGGAGAATAAAGAAAAGAAAAGCAAAAGAGGAATAAGATACCAGTTAAGAGAGAAATTTTATTAACAATGAGCTGCTCCAAATGTTTTTGTCTCTCTCTGAGAGCTGTCATTTCAGGACAGATTATAAACATGGAAAAAAAATTGCAATGTCAACTTCTCCTGTTTCTTTCACTTAGATTCTCACAAAATAAAGGGTTTCCAATACAAGTTTCTTCATAACACCCTGAAATTTCTTCAGCCTGAGGAGGAATTGCTTTTTTGAAGATGCCAGTTTATTTTCACTCTGAGGTATAGAAAAGTCACTGTGGAGTGGTGGTTCTCAAATTCACTAAGGAAAGCAGAATTGCAACTCCACACTGATATGCTGGCTTAAGGTACAGTCATCTGAAACCAAGATGTACCTCTATTCTAATGCATCACCAGAAAACAAAAATATCAAAGAATTGCTCATAACCTGCAGGGGTTTTTTTCCAGATGGAAACAATGCTGAAGACCTGTATGTTCTCAAAACAGCATTTATTATATGCAACAGACAATAATTTTTGCAGGTGTTTTCCTGCATTTCCCCTTAAAAATTCAACACAGAAAATTCCTTACAGCGTTCAGTTAAATTCTTGCTCATCTCAGAATCTGCTTGTTTTACCTCAAAGAAATCTGACCAGTTTTTTAAAAAATAATTCCCATCTGATGATTTATTCTCTGTTCTACTGCCACTACATAAGAAAGAAAAATGACAATAGTACTTTCATACTTGGAGATTTTCAACTTTGTTGACTAAGTGATTGTCCTAACTCTTTTTGAAAGTATTTGGACATTAGCACCTGATTTGAAACTGGATTCTCTCAAAGTTTTAGTTGTCTGGATTCCAACCTTTGCTCTCATACCTTTATTTTATGTACCTATCTTCCAAGCACATTTTAGAGTCCCAGGAAGCCAACACTCATAAAGAAAGTTCTTAAGTTTGTTTCAAATTACGGGCCATATGTCAGAATTTATTCCAAAAGCTGGTTTTGTTTAACTGGATTTAGGGACTTACTTTGGATGGGAAGATCACCTCGAAGGAGAACTTCTCACTGGCTGTGCTGGTCTGTACTGTTCTGATGCCTTAGGATTTAGCTTTTCTACTTTTCAGATCCTGTACTGCTTTAGTGTGTGACTCTAAAACTCCTTGTAGCCTGTTAGCTACTGTTCTCCCGCTCTGGTTAGACATAACAAATCCTCTCTAGGCCTGGACTCAAAGACACCTTGTTGTCCCAGGCCCTGAAATAGGTAAACTAAACCGCTAGAAAGGGGGAACAAACTTGGGGTAATGACATCATTACCTGAAATTGTAATTGGAGAATTATCCCTGACTTGCAAATGGTCCAAACTTATAAAAGTGTGAAAAACCCATGACCCATCGTCCATTTTGGGTGTAGCCCTAGCCCATAGTGTGCCTTATTGAAGGCCCTTCATTAAATACCTGATTTTATTCTCGTAATTTTGTCTATCCTGTTTTCAGGTAGCCCCAACAAGGCATCAGCTGTAGCTCAACAAAATTTGGCAGTCAGTTGGATTCTTTATAAAATGTGCCGACTCCTATCCCTGTATTTTTATTAAAACCAATCTCTTGCTGCTGAATTTCAGTGAAAATTAAAATAAAAAAGATGAAAACAAACTGATTAAGCTGAGAGCACTTTAGTGCATTCTGCATAATTGTTAAACATTTGTAGAGTTAAGCCTATCTGCTAGGAATGCATTAGCATTTAATAAATAAAGATGCAGCACTCTTTTTCATTTTGAAGAACCTTGAGCCATAAAAGTACATTGTGAAGCAGAGATGTAATTACAGTACATCGAGCAGCAAAGTCACTACACATTTCATTTCTTGTTCATAATTGTCTATCTGAAAAACAGTGAAGTTCTGACATGCCAAGTACTTTCCATTTCAATCGCTTGACTTTTTGGTGAGATAATATTTAAGACAGAGTATGCACATCTTCTTGTTGCCATGGATACAAGAATACTGAATTTGAGCAAAACAACAGAGTTTGAAAACCTGAAATCAAAATGAAGTTAGAAATGTGTTCAGTTAGACCACGTAACTTGAGCTCAGAATATACATCAATGGACAATGTATAATAAAACAGAGCAAGATACATGTAGCTGTCGGTTAATTATTTTCTTGCCAAATCTACTGGTAAGAAAATTACAAGACCACTAAGTTAAAAAAAAGCTTGCATTGAAATAAAATGCAAAAAATGGTAAAGATCATTCACTTGACTTGGGTTTTGTAAACAGGATTAATATTCTGTCAATTTGGGCATTCCTTTAGTTTGTGATACCATAAAATAAGTTTAGAACTTATATATTTAGTACATGTTTCCTAAAAACTACTTGCAAACAAATGTTTTTCTTTTCCTTTCATATTAAATATTACTAGAATGCATATCGAATCATCCAAATGTACATCCAAATGTTTTCCTTGAAAAGGAGTTGCATGGAAGTTTCTCTTGCGATCTTCTGTAGCTACAGCCACACCAGAAACAGCTGTCTGTGGAAGAAATAAATTTCTTTTTTTGAGCTGCTGCCATTTTTCCATTTTTCAGGAACTGAATTTGCATGCTCAGTTTGCCAGATGGAGAAGAATATGCCTGCATGATTTCAGCTGCCAGGAAGACATCCCCCAGCCCCTTCCCACTGCTATTTGAAAATAGAAGGATAACAACTTTCCATTTCTTTCAATACAGCCAATTTTTCCTTCGCTAATTAATTATGCTTCTAACCCATGTTTGAGAGGACGGGTGGCTTCGTGGTGGATTCTCCATGGGAAGGCTGCAAGGGCATCATGCTGTCTCGGGTTGCCTATGACAATGACAAACTGCTTGACCTCAAGTTCCTGCCGTTCTGACCGACCTTTATTGCCCATGCTGCCTCTGACAGCCATCTCACCTAAATGTCCATGGAGTGTAAGCTCTTACAACCATATTTCTCTAGTCTTTTTATACTTTAAATAAACAGTGAGGGTGAAGAAAGTAAGATTTACCGTGAGAAAAAGATGAAGACATTTAGAAGCCTATGTTTTTAAATCTCCAGTACGATCATCTGGCATTGAATGCCTGTAGTCCAAGGTGTCCAGAGGACTCAAACCCACTACACATGAAGGCAGAATTCAGGTGTCTAAGGAAGAAATAATAAATAATGTCCTCCTAAGGAAGGAGGCTGTTGGCATTTGACACATCCTAAAGAAGCTAGGACATTTCCAAGGAGTTTAGAAAATTGGCCAAGTGGAGGCCCAGCAAAAGCTGATGTGTCAGGCACTTCCACTTTTTTGTTAATAGTAATAACAATAATAACAATCTCATAATTTGGATCTGCAACTGATTTTACATTTCAAATTAATCTGCAACCCATAGCTTGAGCCCTAGCCTATAGTTGTCTTAATGGAGGAAGGATAGAACCCATAATCTCTGCAATATTCCACATTACAAAATTAAATTATTCTTATTTGATATTTAGCAACCCAAATTATGTCTGTTTTTCCTTTGAACAGACTGGAGCAGTTCACTAGACAGGATGGACAATGTAAAATATAACACACAAGTAGGAGTCAAAAGTTGCAGTGGAATGCTGAAAACTGCTGATTTATCAAATAAATACTTTTGCTTTTAAGAAAACCATTTTAGCACTGTATGTGCATGACTGATAAGCTCGACAGGTCTGCCTCTGTGAACGGTAGAGGCTTACATGTTTGGTGCAGAACAGATCACTGAAGACATTTGTGTCACCCTAGTAATTTTGCTTATATCAGTTCACCTGAAAGACAGCCACTCCATGTATTCAGTCTGTTAGTCTCAATTAACATAAATGAAGAAAAAATTGCATGGACTGATGGAGTTTAGGAAAAAAAATCCAAAAAATGAAAAGCCAAAATAATGTGAAGGTGTCCTGAGTATTTTACATGCTTGTAAAAATACAGTTAAATTTTAGTACTTCAAAAAAGATTTTTAAATACTTTTTAGCCAAAACGAAAGGGCACTAGGAACCTTTGGCAAACATACCCACTGGTAAACTTTATGGTTGCTCTACTTCCACATTCATATAATTATCTGTTCATCTCTTCAGGAGCTCCTCGTTTTAAAGCAACTCCATTTGTAGCTGTGGCAAATGAAATAATTTCTTCCTAAATTTCATTAACTGAATGATGGTATTATTAGGACTACACACACTAGATGGGAAGGCTTACTTAAGACAACTGATGTGAAGCAACAGACAAATGTAAGAATTACTGTTATCTGGAATTTCACATTGCTGAATAGATACAAATATTTTGCTTGATCACGATTTTACATAAGGAAAGTCATTGCAATACCAGTGATTTCCATATTCAAATAGATATATTGTCTTCTTATGATTGTAAATTCAGCAATCATTCCTTTTGAGAATGAAGGAATTACTGAAGCAGACCACATATGACAAAAACTGTAATTTGGTTTGTTTTGCAATGTTCAGAATAAATCCAATAACTCTCATACTGCAGTGCCTATGCAATGGAAATATCTGAATCTGCCCTTAGTAGTCATAATAATAATAATGATATACACTATATAGTAATTAATAACCTTAACAATGGATGACGGTGCTTTCAATTGCACTTGAAAGCTACCAGTGCAAAATGAAATGCTGCATCCTGCTTTTATCCATTCATGCATGTTCAGCAAAGAAAGGTTTACAGAGTTGAGGAGAAGTCTGTAGGTTTCTCATAAGTGTTGGTTCTTGCAGAACAATGTCTGCTATATGACTGAAAAAAAAGGCTGGATCATTGCAGGTTCGTGGTGCCAATGGAAATAAAAATTCTAGAAGAAAAAAATAAAATAAATCATCAGTGAAATCATATTCTGGCAAGTATTCACCCTACAGTAATTTGGGCAGGAAAATTAGTCCCCTCTCCTTAACCTTATCCTACTCCTAGGATACCCAAATGTGGCAGTCCCATCTTACAGCGCCGTCGCAGGAAGCAGCTCTCGTGTGTTTGTTGTGCCATAACTGCCAACCTCTGCATCTGGTCAAGCAGCTCTGAGCAGTTTAGGTAACTGCACAGGAAACTGGAATAATTTATTAAGCTGTTGGTCAGCTGAATCATCTCCTACACCCACTGATAGTACAGTTATGGTTTCCTTTGGCAAAGAGTGTAGACATCTACAATCTAATAAAGACAGCTACATACAGGTATGAAAATGCAGGTATCTTAACCTTCAGCTGAGTTCTGCCTCTAAATTTAGGTGAGATAAATACAGTCATCAGAGAAAACCCCCATCCCTTCTTTGTAAAGGTTGAAGTCAGTCTTTCTGATGCCTTCTAAGTCCTACGGTAGGGCTGTGCTGGGAAATTTAGGGGCAGAAAAGTATGTTTATAAAAAAAAAGATTGATCTTGAACATAATTTTTACATTATTTAAAAGTTATGTCCTTAGTTTCAGATTTAGGTATGACCCAGTTAGACAGTGAAACTACATGTTTCTCAGCAGGTACTGACTTATTTTAAATTTACATTTAACAAGGTGCAGCAAGCAAAGCATTCACAAGCCCAGTGGGAAGCACAGTCTTGTTAGTTTGGCTTTTAAAGAGTATTTTTTTCTTTTTGTACTAAAGGACCATTGACCTGTGGGAGAGTCTCATGAATTTCCAAGAAATATTACCCAGCTGATGTCAATTGCCAGTTACAAGAATAAAACTCCCTCGTGTTTATGCCTTTTTTACTGTGAAGTCTCTTCTTGGAAAGGAAGCTAATCCTCGTATGAGCAAGGCACTCAAAATGTGGGCAGCCTGGTAAAGACAGTTTTAAACTAGGAACAGAGCAGGAGAGACATGACGACCCAAAGTCAAGTGAGGAAGTCAAGATCAGGTTGGCAAGCAAAGAACATGAGGTGATATAGAGAGGGGAGATTTTGAAAGCATAAAGCAGGGTTGAAGGAAACCAGCCCTGGGAAGCAGATGGAATAAATTATCCTGAAAAAAAAATCAAAACAAAGAAGGTGATTGGGAGTAGTCAGAATGGATTTACAAAGGAGAAATCATTTTTGACCAACCTGACAGCCTTCTAAAACAAGATGAATGACTTGGTGGGTTAGTGGAAAGCAGTAGACATTGTTTTTCTCAAATTTAGCAAGGCTTTTAAGACTCTCTCTCTCACAGAAACACCGAGGAATTATAAATTAGATGAATGGACATCTGCAACCATGTGCACCCTCAGCAATTTCATAGATGACACAAAACTGGGAGGTGTCGTTGATATACCATATGCCATGGTACATCGTGTATACACCATGTGGATGTGCCTCAACAGGTTGAAGAAAAGATTTAACAAGAACCTCATGAAATTCAATAAAGGGCAATGCAGAGTCCTGTGTCCGGGCAGGAATAGCCCCATGTCCTTGTACAAGCTGGAGATCAACCAGGGACCTAGACAATGAATGACCCGATGGTCAAGAATGTGGACAGGAGCCTGCTGTGCACCCCCGGGAAAAAAAAAAAAAACAGAGTCAGTCCTGGGCTTCATTAAGTACAGTGCCATCAGCAGGTTAGGGGATGAGATCCTTCCCCTCTGCCCATCACAGGTGAGACACATCTGGGGTCTAGTACAAGAGAGAGACACTGAAATGAGTCCAGCTAGGAGCCATGACCGTGAGCAACAAATTGAAGTATCCATCACATGCTGACAGGCTGAAGAGTCACAGCTTCCAGCTGCAGAAGTGATGGCTCAGAGAGACTCCCATCAATCTATATGCATACTAGATGGGAGGAAACGAAGAAGACAGAGCCTAGACTCTTCTCAGTGATGCCCAGTGGCAGGACAACAGGCAATGGGCACAAACTAAACCACAAGAAATTCCATTTACACATAAAAAACTTACTATGGGGATTGTCAGACACTGAAACTGGTTCTCTGGGAGCTTGTGAAGCCTCCGTTCTGGTTGCTACTCAAAACACAACTGAACACACGCCTGAGTAGAAATGAAGATTCATTTCATTATGAGGACTTTCATTAAAAGAAGTATTCCTAAAGGTAAAGCTAAAGCTAAAGGTTTTTAAGAAGAGCAAAAATTCTAGAGAGATGAGAAATGAGTAAAAGCTGAATTCCTGATATTGATCACCAGTGGGACAGAACTGGGTGGAAGAGTCCATAGCCTATAAGATCAGAAATTACTGAAGGTTTCCCTAAAATTATGTTAGCTTACATGAGAAGACTTGCAAGTAGATCCCATGTGATAACATGTGAAAGCAAACAAGGTTAAAATTTTAAAAGCAGAGTTATTCCATTGTAGGAATGTTTTGTTGGGGGATGAAAATGCCAAGGTGTCCAAACTTACAAAGAGATTTTTTAAAAAATATTTCAGGCTCTTTATTTATTTATTACCTAATCTTTTCCATAGCTTTTCTAAACTTTGAACCAACTTTGAAGCTGTGTCTGAAATATCTGTTCAAAATGTCGCCATTGTAAGTTTAATTCAAATTTAATTCAATTACATTTTGGGTTTATTTTGGCACTAATCCTAAAGCCATCAAAATGCCTAAATAGGATATTTATGCCAATCCAAATAGAGGAAAGGCCAGCAAAGTATTTTCTGTGTTAACACAGTTATATTTTCACTGAAGTGATATTCTGAAACAATAATTCATTATTATAAATCTCTGAAGATACCTTATTGTTGTCCAGGCCCTCTGTTGCTTATTTCCTAACCGGAGATTTTGTTTATTTATTTCACTTGTCTGAATCTCTAAGCATGACAGGAATGGTCTTCCACCTCCTGCTCTTGGATAGCCAGCTTTGTGGGTGTTGCACTCCTGCCTGTAATGTGTGGAGTCTTTACATGCTGTGGGAGTGGGCCCCCACACACCAGAACTCAGTCTCGAGGCATGGCTCAGCTGGCTCCGTTGTACGAGTCAGATCACTGCTGACTGCCACAGAATCACAGAATGGGTAATAAGGCTGGAAGGGAAGCCATCTAGTCCAGCCTCCCTGCTAAACAGCATCCTCCTGAGCACCGTCACTATCCAGTTCATTGATCACCGTTAGCAAGAAATTGTGTTACTATATTTCAAATATCTTCTGCATTTTTTGTGCTCAGACTATTTTTCTCTTCCAGCAGCTGTTGGTGTGGTTAAAAATACCAACAACTATGAAGGCCTGGGTTTATGGGGTTTTCTTCAGCTACCTCAAAAGCTGCAGCCACCTCGTCTTCCTGATAATCCATCCTAATCTAGTTTTTAAACTCTCTCTGGAGTTATCATTAGAAATGACGATGTGTTCTGCTTGCAATGGGTATTTATGTTAGAATGGCATGATAAATCACCTCGAGGTACTTTTGTTTCAACAGTGACTCTCAGTGGAGTCTACATATATGGTTTATCTTAGAGGTTTCTAACTTCTAGTCAGGTAAATTTTGGCTTTGGTGAAGTTAAATGTGAAGAATTTAACCATGAGCACAGCAAGAAAAAGTTATGGTACATTATGCTGAAAATGCACAGCTTTTAATCATCTACAAGCTGTATTCTTTGTATTGATTTTCCATTATAGAATCATAGTATCTTTAAGATCAGAAATTACCTCCAAGATTAAGCCCAAGCTTTGACCAAAATTACAGAAAATATACCTTATGCCACAGAAAAGACTTATATCTAGGCTAAAGATTGGATTGCTATGATTTATTTTCTTTGTATTGAAAAAAGGTTAAAACAAAAAGACACTTGAAGTGGGATTCATCTACTCACAGTTAGGTATCAAAAAATAAGTTTTAACTCCAAGATTTTAAGTCTAATTTAGCCACATTTTGATTCATTTGTAGTCACAGGCGTGAACAGGTACCTTCAGAATGCACTTCATGTCACCATGACATATGTCAAGGACAGCCGAGATGAACCACTCTCAGGAGCTCCCAGATCTTTCCATTGATGACAGGAGGAGCTAAGGGCCTTATGCAGATGTATCATTTTTAGCTATTTTATATTAAGTAAGATGAATCTCAACCTTCCAGCATAATTTCTGCATGTTACTACAGATCCCTTTGTCTGATGTCAGTTCTGCCATCCCTAAAGCAAGTGTAAAGAGTTTTAATTTAAAGAGCCGTTGGAGTCTTTTGTATTCTAATGAACATACTAATAGCCTTGGTAGGGGTGAAGAAAATCCTTTTCTTGTGAAACAGCCTAGGTCCACAGCTTGTCTCTTTAGTGGGAGATTCACCAACTTCAAAACATCTTTTAGTTGACAGAATCAGACACCATTGCTATGTAGTTCCTCTGCTTGCATCAGAAATCAACACCTGACATTGAATCAAGTGAATCCGTTGGAAATGACTTATTGCCTAGGGCTTTAGAGAAGTTTCAAAACTGCTGAGTGATCTTAAAAGACTCTATTTGAAACTGAACTGCCTAATGGCAAACAGTAACACAGATCTGAATGTAGAACTGTAGTCCTGCTCTGGTCCTGCAGAATCACTTACAAGTGATGCCCCTTTCTGTAGCTTTTTCCTGCCACTAGATACTGTACAATCTATGGCCTCTGTAACACAATTGGGGCAGTGCTTTATAATAAAGAAATTTTGCAATGCTCTTCACCAATCACTGTACCTTAATTTTTAGGAAGGATTCATTTACACGTTGTTCTGGACACTGGCCATCTGCCTGAGGTTGTCTTCCTTGGAGATGAGACTTCTAAGCATTTCAAAGCAGATGTACATTTTCCTCAGAAAAATGGTTTAATAAAACTAAATCTTGGTTTCATAAACTAGAAAGCTAAATCATATGAGAAAACATTGGTTTTCGAAAAAATCTCATTAAAAATATTATTGCGGATTTAAAATATTCCAAGAAATGGTTTTGTCACAGGTTTTATAAATCATTCTCGTAGACGAGCTTTCACAACTCTTCTGTATAACCTGAAATATTCAGTTCATAACATGTAGCTATAACTTTTAAAATCCAACCATTTTCCACAGTATTTTTATTGGAAAATACATCATTACAATACTATGTCCCTTAAAATTTTAGTTTCTCTGGCAACTTGTTAAGGAGGCAAAATATCTCTTGATAAGGCAAAACAATAAAAGAAAAAAAATTAGCACTCAGTGTAAGGAACTTTTCACGTCACTTTGATTTTTGGTACCATTATGCCCATTTCCCATGTATTTATTTCTACTCTGCACTTTCCCATAAAGCAGATTGATTCACTTAGAGGAGCACATCTGAAATGCTACACAGAAAGTGTGTTAAGAAAAAATCTCTCTAGCAAGGAGTTATTTTGCTTGGCTTTTTATGAATTGTCCTAAACTACCTCTGTTGTCTCAACTCTGCAAGGATAATTGAATTTTGACACCTTGAGGATAAAGTCTGGTCTCTTCTTACAGTAAGAGGAGCAGTAATAGTAATTATTGCTTCTGAGAAATTATTTACACCTGTGGCAAAGGTTATTGTGAAACCCACATTTCCCTCCTGGCACAGCAACCCAGGTTTCCTGGGACTTTCACACCGCAAGGACGTGACCAAGATGTTCTTTCTACCCCTTGTCACAGCAACTTGATTGTTTTCTGCATAGAGGACAGGGTCAGACAAAATTGTCAGGGAGACCCTCCTGCTGAGTCGTGAGATTCAGAAAGGACCCCGTTTTCCAAACTCCTTTCCAAGGGGGGTTTAGGTGGGGCTGGATCCAGACGTAGTCCCAGGCTTGGTTAACAGTTTATATCGGAAGGATTATGTGTGCACAACCAATCCTTTACACCACCTCGCTAAGGTTTCGATGTCTAGTGTGCTGTTGGGCACTTACTGAAAATGTGCCATGGCAAGGAGCTGCTCGTCCTACTGGAGAGGCCTTCCTGCCCAAGGGGAGATCCCGGCATGCAAAACGCTGCCATGCCGGGGAGCTCAAGAAGCCCTGTGCTGGCCACCATTTATTGAGTAAGATGATTGACTTATTTTGGGTTGGCACATGCTCAACATGTCCTTAGCTGCTGACCAAGACTTATGACTCTTAACTCTCATGTTATCTGTAAGCCAGATGCAGCCATCCTGACCACCACCTGTGGCTCTTGCTCAAGCATAAAAGGGAGAAGGGAATCACACAGGCACAGTCCCTTCCAACTGAAATAGTACACACTTCTAGAAAACCTTGTTCCAGGGGATACAAGGACAACTAAACTCAGCTACACACAGTTGAGCACATTAATTTATAAAACCCTGTTATGACTGCCAAAAGAAATGAGGGAAGTATCCATAGAATGTGTGTATGGACTGCCATGCTAGAGCAATATGCCTTTGGAAAATTAAGAGGAAAAAAAGAAAAACTTTATGAAATAACTGGTGTTCATTTTACTTTGTGGATTGCCTCATTTGTAGCATATACCCAAATTTACACAAAGGGCTGGCAGATTTGTCAAGGTACTTTCAAGAATCATAAAGTCATTTAGGTTGGAAAAGACACTAAAGATCCCAACCATCAATCCAGCACTGCCATGCTAGTCCAGCACTAAACCATGGCCCTATGCACCACGTCTACACATCTTTTAAATACCTCCATGGGTGGTGACTTAACCACCTCCCTGAGCATCCTGTTTCAATGCTTGACAACCTTCTCAGTGAAGAATTTTTTCCTAATATCCAATCTAAACTTCCCCTGGCACAGCTTGAGGCTGTTTCCTCTCATCGTATCAGTTGTTACTTGGAAAGAAAGACTCACGTCTTTCTACAACCACCCTTCAGGTAGATGTAGCGAGTGATAGGGTCTCTCCCGAGTCTCCTTTCCTCCAGACCACACAATCCCAGTTCCCTCAGCTGCTCCTCGTAAGATAGGTGTTCTCTAGACCCTTCACTGCTTCATCACCCTTCTTGGTGACATGCTTCGGCAATTTGTTGTCCCAAGAAATCCGTGTGTTTCCCAAACGGGAGCCGGAGGCAGGGTAAATTACACTAGGTAACACAAAATCACCAGGAGACATACTTAGTTAACTAGATCACATCCTTACTCAATGTACTTGATTCAGTTATCTACATATTAATGTCAACTCTTATTTGCTGTTCACAGAGTTTCACAGGACTGAAAAGATCCTTTCACAGGTGGCAGATACAGCACAGGTCACAGGTCTGATGCCTACTTGGAGAGATCATAGAATGTTTTCGGTGGGAAGGGACCTTAAAGATTACCTTCTTCCAATCCCCCTGCCATGGACTGGGACACCTTCCACTGGACCAGGTTGCTAGAGCCCCATCCAACCTGGCCTTGAACACTGCCAGGGATGGGACACCCAGAACTTCACGTTGGCATTGTCCCACTGACTCCTTTTAGTCGTATTAAACTTGTCAATAACAACAGCCATTTCAAAGACATTGATAACTCAAAATACAGTTCATCACTTTAAAAGGCAGGCATCTAGACCAAATGAGACAAAGATCTTCCCTGGAGACTGGCAGGACTACCTCTAATGTGGACATCTGCAGTGTGAATAACTCAAGTTACCTGTCTATCATTTAGCCCTCCCTTGTCATTACTGACTGATTTCCCTGCATCAAACTGGGGGCTTGTTCTCCCCTCAGTCTCTAGAAATATCCCTTGAAATTACCTTTCACCCTCAAACGTGACAGAGTGACTTCATACCACTGAACAGCACAGTCGTTCCAAAACAATATCTCCATTCAGACAAGGGGGCTTATCTGGACAAGAGATTTGCCCAGAAAATATTCATATACATTTTATCACTTTCCTGTATTTTTTAAAATTCAATTGACAATAAAAAAAAAAAGGGTAAAATACAATTAATACAATTCACTTTTCTTTTAAAGAAGACAGAGTTTGCTTATTTTTTTTTTTTTAAGATGACAAAAGGACAACAGTGCAGCCAAAAAGGCAATGTTTTCATCTGTCCTACTTTTTTCCAACCAATTTGGTTGTTCTAGTGCTAAGTCAGCCTTTCATTTGAATGCAGAAATGCAGCACATATCACATTGGAAAGTTCTCACAAATTCAGAGGGGTTTTTTTAGAAGGAATTAGGTTACCATTTAAAAACTTGTTAATAAGTCTTGGCTTATTCATTTCTTCTGACAGCATGATATCATTAATGTCAGGATTTGGTCTGCCAGTTCTAGCACATATGGAAATAGGATGTTGCACATTTTGAGATACTAAGGGCTGTAGGTAAATCTTCCATCACTTACAGTTTGTGACTCAAAAGTCTGCATAATTTCAAGAAAATATGTAGTCAACAAAAAACTGATTTAAATTGCATGAACTTGAATTCATCCATTAGGATCCAAACATAAATTTGGGTCAAATAATATTTTATGTGAAAAGCCTACCAGAGAGGAAAGAATTGGATATTGAACAACATTGGGAAGAAAACTCCAATTAATTTCATTTCTCAATACAGGGGAAGAAAAAAAAAGGCATAAAATTAATAAGTAAATAGTTAAGTGAAATATAATATATGGTTACTCTTTGAGTTTAATTGAATCAACTGGAATTTGTTACTGATGACTGGTGTGGGTACATCACCGTTTTCCTGTTGATGTTACCAACAAAGCTGTCAGCTAGACTTCATTTCACGGGCCTGTAAGTGTTTATTAGTAGAAATAAAGCTCAAACCATTTCTTAGAAATATTTGAGAAAAACAGAAATACATAATTTTAGCTGATCAGCAGTTTATATGAAGATTTTTTTCTAATTTATACATATAGGATGCATACAGAAAAAGTGTATCTGAAATGGAACAGCTTTATGAAATTCAGTTCACCCTTTACTGAGTCCTTCATCGAGCTCTACAGGAGTTCATGTGACATTTTCAAAAGGGATGAATCAATCAGATTTATTCTACACAGTATAGATTCAGTCTTTAACTATTAAAAAGTCCTGAAAATGCATAGGACATCAATCATTTTTTCAGTGCCAAGATGTATTTCCATTTCAGATGGTCTCATTTCTGAAGAGTGTTCCTGGCAGGACAGTGAAGGTACACTGGAAAACTCGCACATCTCTAAATATGGAGGCTTCTTACTTGATAAAGCTCACACAGTTTTTCAGGTTATAAGATATTGCACTTAGGACTACTTTTTTTTTTGTTGTTTGGATTTTATTTTGGTTTCTTTTTGAACAACTGCTGTTTTTTATGAGACTTTCACAATTAAGTTTTTCTTCTATGCTCTCAAACTTTCCCAGAACACACTTACTGTAAGAACACTTACTTACTGCCAGTGAAACTGGGTTTTCTTGAGTTCAGCAAAAATATAAGAAACATTTTTGGGTTTGCATCTATTTTTGTTTCCCCCACATACACCAGGTCCATCAGATGATCTACTCCATGCTCTCTTTGTGCAAACCTTCCCTCTCTTGTGGTCTTTGTCTCACAGTCACGATGCAACTATTACAAAACAAGCAATACTTTGTCTGGAAGTATCAGAGTATTATAATAGCCCTCTTCAGGCAGCGACTGTCGTGGCCTCAATGGCAATAACCCAAATGGCTGCAGCCTTTTCTTCAGAAGCTCACTGTGGTCCTGTAGAACACCCTAGGCACTTCTTGAACACTTGCTTTAGAGTGAAAAAGAGGAAGAGCAGCTTTTGTAAGCATCTCCATCCTCAGTGATATTCAAAACTCAATTTCACAATTCCCCGGACAACCTGATCTAACTTTAAAGCTCGATCTAACTGCACATTTGGTACTGCTGTCATCAGAGGCTTGGACCAGATAACCTTTAAAGGTCCTTTCCAAACTAAGTTTTTATTTGATAATAAATATCAGGTGGATACTTTCTGTTCTATTCCTTAATTTTAAAAGGGAGAAGTATACAAAAGAAAGCAGATATTATTGTCTAAAGTTATTCTTCACAATAACACAGTCAAACCTCACTTTTCCAATGTTATCTAACCAGTCAACATCTACCTCTGGCGACTGGTTTTTCTGTATCTCCATTATAACCTTTTCCTAATAAAATAGTGAATAAAGGATGTCTGAAGAGTCAGAGATATGTAAGAAAGACCGAATATGACTTAAGTCTGGGAGAAGTAGAATAAAACCAAGACTTCCAAGGTTTCCTAGTCTCCAGTATACATTTAAAAATAATTCCGACTTGTTTCAACTCATTTTGACTCATCAACTGCTTCTTTCTCACAGCTTAACTTTCTCACCCCATTCCTGAGTACCAGACTAATTAAATTTAAATTACTGTGTGGGAATGGTCCATGGTCCATGCTATCCCCACCAGCTTGAGCCTTGTCTAGCAGCAGTTAAAATCTCATCAAGAACCATGCTGACAAACTTTTAGCTCAGATAAATCTACAAATGCTCAAACCTGTGCACATGTCCTGTTTAATTCACTAACATATTATAGTTCAGTAGTCCCAGTTATGATATTTAAAGCATAACTAGACAAAAGCAAAACTAGGAGGAATAGATCTGAAAATACAATAACAAATAATCTTTGCTTATTGAGTCCTCTGAGTTCATCATCTCTGCTATGGTTACTAAATCTCAGGAACCGAGCCAAGAGGGAAGGCTGGGCATGATCCCCTCCTGCCTTCCGCTGCTTCCAAGCTGAGGAGTTAATGCCTGCAATTCTAATCAGCTAATTAGAACAAAAATGAGTAGTCTGAAGGGGTTAGTCTTGCATTCAAAGAAAATAAGCTACCCTCGTTAATAGCTTATTTTACATACACATATAAACTGACCTGAAAAACTAAAATATTTTGTATAAGGAGCAAGGGCAGTATTTTATTCTAGAAGAAAAATTTATTGAACTATAAAATCAGTGGTTTCTTTTTCTTTCTTCCTGTTCGAGGCCTAGTCGTCCTGAACATTGATAATACTTATTTTTCTATTATAAATGTTGCATATTCTTTTTTGCTGTCAAGTCTACAAGAAGCAAGATTTCCAAAATTCCTTTATTCTAGAACTTAAAAAAGATGCAAAAAAGCACTTAGAGTACTTTCTTTTAAAGTAATAAAAATTACTTAATTTTTAAATTTAATTTTAAAAAAAATCCTCCTTTATGTGCTTAAAGAAAAAGAATAGATGATTCCTAAAAATCGACCATGTAGTATTGATATTTCTGGATGTACTTTACCTATTGACTTTAGACGTTGCAGACTAGTTTGTGTATCCAATTAAGGTTCAGAAACGCCTTTTCCAAGGTCCTCTAAAGAGGCACATTAAGTTCTCTCACTTTCACGTTATATAAAATCTGTTTGAAAGGCAGCACACAGTACGCTGTCTATAATGACACTAATATTTCAGTGTCACTGTAGTCATGCATTCCCATATTTCCACAAGGTTTTCTGCCTTGTTGTATTGTGGAACTGAGAACCTGTTGACAAGTGAAAATTTCAGGCATTTTATGTACAGTTTTGATGTCAAAAATATCTGTATAAACCTGGCACCTGTGAACTTGGACAAAATCTCCTCAGAATGCATAGAGACTGACATTTGCCACATCTAAGAATCACAGGGAAAAATCTTCTTTATTCAAATACAGTTGGTAAAATACAGCTACATTAAAAAACATCCTAGTATTTTAGTTGATGAGGAATTCTTAAAAAAGTCCTTTGTCAGTTAATGCAAATTTTTCCAGGAGTGAGAAAATCTAGAATAAGCACTGGAACATTTCATTTGTATTCTGTAGCAGCTTGCCCTGCAAGGGGTCCTGGTGGCAGTGACACTTAATGAACCAAGACTTGCATTCTACATTGGGGATCCTTTGGCGTAATGAGAAAAGGTAGTATCGTTGGAGCTCATTTTCTTCATTCAAATAAGGAGGTAAAGAAGTGCATAACCAAGACGAAATATGTGCTTAGTCACACACACACTATGTTACTGTAGTACTTTTGTTTACTTCATGAAAAACAGAACAACACAAAGCATTAAAACCATCTGCTGATTTTGCTGGTGAAGCTCAATCACCCAAACAGGTGATAATCACAGCTTGACTTTGCTACAGGCTGCAGAGCAATCTGAGTACCTGCAGTGAATCCAGTTAAATGTTTCCTCTACATCCTATTGTTACCATGCATTATTTGTTTTTCTCATTTGCCCTCTGCACTTAGACAGACTAAGCACTGTTGTAAGACAGTAAGATTTATGTTCAGACAAAATAGCACTTCCTGAAAAAAACTTTAGCCCAGAAGAATCAAATGCCTAATGTGAAAACAGATTTCTCAAAGCGAGCAGGATGCTATTAAATGTGCTGTCCCAATAAATTCTCACACTTCACACCCTCATAGGTGAAGTTGTTGCTTTCTTAAAACTGAAAAAAAATACTTGATCCTTGACTTTGGATCTTCATTGTTGTGGTTGTTCCTTTCCCAGAATTTTGCAGAAAAAGCTTGGCTGGACCTCAGAAACTTCCAGGCTGTGTTATTGGATTAGAATTTTATATCATATTTTTCTGTGACATTTTGTTACTCTCTTTTTTTCACTGCATAGTCCTTTCTAAAAAACAAAAACAAAAACAAAAAGAGAAACAAAAATGAAAACAAAAACAAACAAAACCCACCCACAAATACCAAAACTGAGATATGAATGCTGTCAGATACTGTCCATGGTGAAAGCATTTGTTTTGACTCAAGCATAACCCAAATTATCGTTTTGCATAACTGGGAGATTCAATATTCAGTATTCAATTCGTTGTGGCTCACCTCTGCAACAGAAAATCTCTAGACTCTAACTTATGAAATTTATACCACTGATGAAACCTTGCTTTTACAAAATTTCCAACCCTCCTGACCACTCGAGGAATCTGTGTTCATAACAGGAATCTATATGACATAACAGGTATAAACTTCAGAACTGGCAAAAATAGTAAACTTTAAAAACAAAAAGTAGTGACCTAATCAACAACATTGTGTACATGCATATATTCTCCTTATTGTATCTCCAGAAAGTACAGAGACGGAAAACTAGTATAAATTCACACCTTTGCCTAGTGAGCTTTACTATAAATCCCCTTTACTGGGTTTATATTTCATGAGCATCACTTGTTCTAATTAGTTAACTTTTCTCAAGTTCTTATCAAGTCTGCACTGTGCTTTTCATGTCAATGTTCCCTACTTGCTGAATTTTCAAGGAAACTTTCCCATGACAGTCATTGTGTTCAGGTGGAATTTCTAACTCACCATAAAAACAATACACATATTCCCTAAATGCCTCTTCCTTCTTGTATTTCCAAAAACTTGACAGAAATAAGATTGCAAGTACATTTACCCCACCATTTTCATGCTAATAGTATTGGTTTGTTTCCTTATCTTCCCCTATTTGCACTTTGTCACCACCTGCCTTGTTTTATATATGTAGATTGAGTCTGCAGTGCAATATGACAACAGAATTTGCTCTTTGTCACCTCAGGTTTGCTTATATTCATAAACTTGTTTGTTTCTCAGCAACAAATCCCAGCTTTTCTATTACCAAAATAAAGCCACTTTTCTGAGTAATAGAAGTACAAAATCATCATATTTCTCCCAGCATCTGTGCTGTTTTACTTGTTCTTATAGCCAGAATTCCCTAACAGTCTCCAAAAGTTGTTTTGTCTTTGACATGGACTAATCTTCTGCAACGGAGTCTCACTTCACATCATCGCAGTCATCAGAAGTCCTCCTTGCTCAAACACCGAGTATGTTTTGGTCAACATAATCTATTATCCCCATATTTAGGTTGACAGGCAAGACTCAACAAAAATAAAGCTAAAAATAAGATCCCCGTAGCAGCATAAATTAGAATATATTCCCATAACTTTTTGGTCTGCATGGAGCATCAAGTTCTAAAATCCAGTCAAGAAGTAACAAGAGTTTGAATCAAATGAAGAAACCAATTCAAGACAACTGAATCAAGACACTGTCACATGAAAAGAGAAGATTTCTTCAGCCCACAGTGTTTGGTTTGTCTGTCAGTGACTGAGGAAAGCCAAGCCCCTGGTGTCTCACCAGTCTGTCAGTGTCGCATTAGGGGGACCCTTCACTGAACAGTCCTGCTGAATGGGAGGGTGGCTTGACTGACTTGTTCAGGAACACACCCCAACAGTGTAAGGGAGACCCCTCAGCAGGTTCTCTCAGCTTTATGACCCCTCAGTGGTCTGTCTTTTTGTTTGAGTATGCTCGCTTCTGCTGGCAACTGTGAAGGACTCACACCAACAG
>VZTA01026174.1:375-86668 GCA_013398855.1 Mohoua ochrocephala
GGCTACCAAGTTCATTAGAAGGGTGGAACACCTCTCCTAGGTGGAAAGGCTCAGGAAATTGGGATTGTTTGGCCCGGAAAAGAGAAGGCTTTGGGGTCACCTTCCAGTACCCAAAGAGAGCCTACAAGAAAGATGGAAAGAGACTATTTACAAGGCTATGTAGTGACAAGGACAAGGGAGAATGGATTCAAACTAAAAGACCCTAGGTTTGGATTAGATATTAGGAAGAAATTCTTTACTATGAGGGTGCTGAGCTACTGGAACAGGTTGCCCAGTTGTGGATGCACCATACCTGGAAGTATTCAAGGCCAGGTTTGGGCTCGGAGCAACCTGGTCTAGCAGAAGGTGCCCAAGGCAGAGGGTTTGGAACTAGATGATCTTTAAGGACTCTTCCAATCCAGGCCATTCCATGGTTCTGTGATATAGATAGTTGTTCAAATATGGAGAAACAAAAAGGGAGAATTTTTACTTACGAAAACTCTGTCTTTCCTGAAGATGACCATATTAGCTAAAGGGATAGATTTGGCCTACCTGTGATGGGAGATTTCTAGGTGTAATTCTGCCTTAATTAAAACCCCTTTGCTTTTGCACTGACAGGTCCATTCAGCATCTCTCCAAAGCAGTGTGAATGTGTGCAAGATGTTAATATTTTTATGAGAGGAAACCATTGTAGACCACAAACCCCGTGAGGCAGATTTTTTCTCTTTTCCCTGAGGTACCTATCCGAACTATACTTCATCATAACATAAATTGTATTAATAATTTTATTCATTTATATGGGAAATGGTTTCTCAAAGGGGAAAGTGAAAGAGACAGAATCAGAAGAGGAAACGAAGGTTCTGCCTTGATACTAACAAGACTGATTTTTGGATGTCCTGCAACTGTGTATCTCCATATGACACCTTCAGTAAATGTGATTACTTTGTTTTGTGCAGGAAATCACACTGACTTCAAATGGCAGCTAATAGTGTGAATAGTCCCTATAATGTTTTAAACACCTAGTCTATTTTAAGACAAGCTTTAGTTATGAATTATGTTACAATATTAGGATCTATATAGGAAGCACTATTTTTTTGCATGGTCCAGGTGACTGCTAATTGCTGCATTCTGCAGTAATAATATCTTTAATTTCATCGTGGTCATAATAAAACATAAAGGGGACATTGATAACCCAGCTATGGCAACTTGGTGTGACTGAAGATAATTAATACAACAATGTCAAAAGGATCAAAGGCTCCATCACGTCCAGTGGTAGGTGACAAAATGAAGCCAAGCAGGGACAACTCTCACACCTAAAGGACTGCCTGGTGTTAGCTGTGGGCAAAAGTTGAGGTTTAAAGTGACACACACTGAATTGATAAATAAAGCGTACTTGACTAATTGAGATTAATCCCAGGTTCTGAGCAGCAGGACTGTGTTTGTTGTGGTCAGCTTCTACATTCCCAGTAAGCAGTGCGTGTAGGACAGCAGTGCCAGACGGTTGCTGTAATGGCCTGTCATCTAACTGGGTGTTGTTATACCAGGTCATTATTGACTAAGGAAATGGTGGTGGTTGGAAGATGTGGCCACCTGGGGTTTTCTAGGGATGGTCAAACGCAGTGCCTAAGGTTGAATAAAGGAATTTGCCATCTTCTCTCTGGGAAATACAATGTGAGGTGAGCCATGCTTGAAGGTGGAGAGAAGTGAGATATTGAGCGAAGGGCATTTGTGGAAATAGATACAATATGAGAATACAGGTTTTAAACACAGGCCCAGAGCAGCTGTAGCAACCTAAAATCTACCAAGAAGTGCAGGAATGAAAATCTCTTAGGAAGCAGCATCCCCTGCTTCTCCCCATCAAGGCCAGATAAGGTGAACTGAGTTCATCATGCCTGCAAAGAGCGGCAGGAGACAAGGTAGCAGGGATCAAGCAACACTCACTGCAGGTCCCTCTGCTGTACAGGTTGAGACAGCATGAGAGCCACCTGTATTCATGAACTTGTCCCTGGGTGCTCCATGGTGCCAACTTGAATTAAAAATGGTGCTCTTTCATACAAAGGATGTTAGTATGACTTTTTGTTGGAACCTCCCAGGAGACAGTGCAGAAATCTCACCCTAAATCCCTGTATCCATCTTATAGGATGGAGCCCATGTCTCAGACAGTGAGAGCCTCAGAAGAAGCTGAGTGGATATACGTGGGATTTCTTAGCTGTATAAATCCATGTATGAACTCAGTAGATTAAATTATCTCTGTCATATCCCTACATAATCTCAGTAGAGTGAGCCTCCCCTCCCTCAGTGCAGCACCCTGCTCTGAAGGAGGCTCCCATTCAAACCTGGATACCACAGCCCAAGATGGGTTCCAGCAATGATTTTGTTCACTGTGTAAACCAGAAGCCTCGTATTAATGTTCTGTCTACTTCTACTGCTGTAACCCCTTCTCATAGACCCAGGGATCCTTTAAGCCACGGTGTCACACAGAGACCTCAAACTGAGCTGCACCAGGACGTGGCTGTTGGGAGATTTTCAAAGTATGGCATGAGAGTAAGTGGTGCATCATTTTTGCCTTTTTAAGGCATCCTCTAAAGCAATAGTTCTGAGAGATACAATTTTTCCCCTTTTAAGTGGGATTTAACATAGTCCTAAAAATGAAAATTCAGCTGTCAATGTAGTTTTTCTATTTCTTACTTTTAAAAAAAAAATTTAAGCTGTTATCCAGCTATTGCACTTATCCTAGACTCTTATTCTACACTCTTAAAAGTCTATGACTTTCTGAGTGCACAAGTTCTCCACATGCTTATTCATTCAAAGGTATTGCAGAGCTTCCAACAAGTGCGTGAATTCAGGGGAGAACACGCAAAATTTGGGCCCAGCCTCAGCAACTGCTGAAAACACAAGTGACAGGATGAGACTCAGTTTCTGGTGAGCTGGGGCAGAGCTTTGAGCCAAAGGTTTGGGCTTGGCTTTTTTTTGCAATAAATACTGAAATTGTAGTTGAAGATTTGTGACTAGCCAGTGAGGATAGGTCTAGTCCGGAGTTGAGGATGGTCAGCTCAGAAGGGAGCCTCGGTCACACTGAATGTTTAGCTGTTTATGCTAAATCGAAAAACATCACTGAGAAATAGGCTCTTCTCTGACTCCTTGCCAAATTTTGATAGGATCATGGTGAGGGTGCTGTGCTGGTTGGTAGGAGAGGAAAGTGTGTATAAGAGTTTTGTATTTCTCAATGGGGTGCCTGTACCACTGGAATTGGTGCCAGAATTAAAAGGAGATTATTACTCTTGTAACTCTCTTCCTGGAATTTCTCTGTTCCTCAAATTTGTCCGCTAACTGGAATAATTTTGTGAACTTTACCAAATCCAGCTTGGATGAAACAACAGTTTTGGCATATGCATTGTGCACTGCAGAAAATTCCCCCGCTTCTGCACCTGAATAATTGTCATATCCTGCTCCAAGGAGAACCAATCAATGGAGCAGAGCAACAGTACAGCATAAGCTGCTTTTGCTGGAAGGAAGGAGAAAGAAGTGGTATGATAAAGGGATTGCTTGAGGGCTGAAGCTCTTGCACTTTAGCTATTAGATAGATCTTGTTTCACAGGTGCAATATGGCAAATATTTTGATTTCTCAGAGATCCATAGTCTACTTAAGAGACAGGACACAATACATTATGTATTGTGAGATCTAGATGTTCTGGATGTATTATTTACATAGTTCCTAGATATAAAAATAGATGTAAATGAACATTTTTCCCTCTTCCATTCCATATAAAGCAAACTGATGAAAAATCCGTAGAAATAATTTAATATTATTATCTAGGCACATCCTTACACAAAAAAAAAACTGTCTTGAAGAGAGGAAGACTCTTGAAAGTGATCCATCCTTAGCTCTTTTCGTCTTATCTGGTTTTGTATCATTTCAGTTGCACAAAACTAACTACAGTTTCTTAACATCATTTCCAAACAACACAGCCTCTAATATTTTGGTATACTTAGAGGATGAGACTTTCATTTCTTTCATTCCTGACATCTGTACTGGGTCTGTGAAAATTTTCCCGCTTTCTCTTTAGACTGAAGGCAATAATAACCACCCTGATGGTAGGATTATGTTTATATTATTAAAATAGTTTATGACACAACAATAATATCAAGTGATTGCACTTTTTGATCTGAAGATGGTAATAAATCCCATTTATTTTCTAGACACTTCTTTTCTGGTACTCAAAATTTAAAAAAAAAAATTCTAGCAGTATAATAAAATAGTTGCTTTATTCCTAACCATTGTTCACTTTTCTCTTCCAGAATGTGACCTTCCCTTGGAAAGATGCTTAAGTGATTTTAAGGGCATAGAATAGACTATTTCAGTTGGAAAGGACCTACAATGATCATGTAATCCAACTGCCTGACCAATTCAGGGCTGACCAAAAGATAAAGCATGCTGTTAAGGACGTTGTCCAAATGCCTCTTACACACTGACAGGCTGGGGACATCAACCATCTCTCTAGGGAGCCTGTACCAGTGCTTGATCAATCTCTCAGCAGAGAAATGCTTCCTAATGTTAATTCTAAACTTCCCCTGGTGCAGCTTTGAACCATTCCCATGTGTCCTGCCCCGGGATACCAGGAAGGAGCGGTCAGCACCTCCTTCTCCAAATTAGACAGCCCAAAGTCCTTAGCTGCTCCTCATGAAACAACCCTCTGAGCCTCTCACCACCTTTGTTGCCCTCGTCTGGACACATTCAAGGCCCTTCACATACTTCTTTAATTGTGGGACCCAGGACAGCACCCAGTAGCAGTAACTTTTTTTCACATAGAAGTGTTTTTTAAAAGTTGGGTGATACCTAAACAAAAGCATATGTGGACCTGCACAAAGAAATGAGACACTGTTTTTTAAATCACTGATTTAAAAATATTGTCCTTCTGCATTCCAGGACAATTATTTTTCAGTTGTTGGAGATAAGGTGGGAGAGGAGGGAGTTGTAGCTACACAAAGCATTGGGGTGAGAGGCAGGAAAGCTGGAGAGGGGACCATAGAACCTAGCCACCATAAGAAAAGGGTGTGCCCTGCTGTGGGATAAGTGGACAAGGGACTAGGGGTGTAAAGAAAACAAGATTAAAAAAACTAGGAAAGTAGATGAAATAGGATAGGTACTTCAAGACATAAAAATAAAAAATAATTTAAAGACTGAGAAACTGGTATTCAAAGGACAGTAAACTAAGTAAGGTGTTGTGTACACTCTGGTACTATGGCTGTGACAAGCATAGGCAGGAGTTCATTACTTCTGCAGAGGCCCAGACGGGATCACTTTTCTTATTCTTATTGCTTTGATTTCTGTAGAGGCTCAGTCTTTTTTTCTTTAATACATCCTCAACGAAATGTAAAATAACCCAAAACAACAACACAACCAATTTTTTCTTCCGCATTTCAGGCACAAGTTCTTACACTGTAAAATGTGAATAGTATTCTGTTAATACTAGAAAACTCATGAAAATGCCTTCATTAGAGTATGTATCTGATTCCCCTTGAACTTAGTAAGTTTTAGGTGTCCAAATTCCTTTGAGATACCCATCCTAATTAACTTGCTCAAGGTCATATGAGAAGAGAGGTGGGAAGGTGAAATTTAAGTTCAAGGCCTCTGTCTCCAAGACCTTTTCCTCTCTGGGACATAGTAAAATGTAGAGGCTATTAACCTAAGAGCTCCCTAGTTCAGGAACCAGGGAGAAGCTGGGAAACCTCATACCCAGTGAACCTAGAAGGGTTATATAAATAGTCTCCCTCTATGTTTCTGTTTCTCACTCCTTTCTTTTAGGTTTTGGTCGAAAGAAGACATCCCAAAATTAGTATTTTACTGTCTGGTTGGGGCAGGTTGAGAAAAGCCTTGGTGTGTCTCTGTGCTGAACCAGAGCTGCACTTCACCTGGAGGATTATGTTCAAGGAAGGGGCATAGTGCAGCTTTCTGCTTCTTTTGTCCTCCTTTTCCTTTGTACTGGAGGCTGAGACTCTGGAGCACACTGGTGTAATAGAAAACTATTCTGAGGGAAACCATGGATATTGAAAAAAAGATGCATTAAGTTATTGCAAAGGCAGAAAAGATGACGTTAAGAGGCTGTCACCCCGGGAAAAAACCAAAAAGTTTGTCTCATGAAACTTTATAGCATGCAGTGTTTCAGTATATCATCTGGCAAGTAATGTCCCAGTAAAATGTAAACCAGAAATTGTCCTTGTCTCAGAGACATGCATGCTAAGAGACCCTGAGAGTCCTTGCACCAAGGCAGGGGTTACTAGGGAAGCTCAGAAGCTCAGAAGACGAGTAATGCTGAGTGGACAGCACATCAACAGGGACCCTTAGTACCAAACCAAACCAAACCAAACCAAACCAAACCAAACCAAGCCAAACCAAACCAAACCAAACCAAAAATCTTATTTACTTTTCTAAAAAGCTGGCAGCTATGTTAGTGAGTCTCTGTTTTGAGAGGAGATTCCCGGGGGTTTCTTCTGTAACTTCAGAGAACGTCATGCCTCTTGTTATGGTTTGTTTTGTGGGTTTTGAAAGCACTGAATTATGTGTCTTTTAAAAACAAACAAATAAGCAAAACTGGCAATTCCTTGTTGTTTTTTTTTCCCTTAAATACATAAAATGCTTTGTTTTGCTTTGTTTCTTAATAGCTGCCTACAGCAATTCACTAGATGAAGTTGAATTCTTTTTCACAGAAAATAATATGCAACCATTGTAAATTTGGGTGGTGGTTATGGCTCCTAGTGATGACTAGACTTTTGTGTGGGATTCACTTTCTTCTGGCTGCATGAGGGATTGTGTCTCCATGTGAAAGATATCCAGAGTGAGAAAGGATTTATTTTTGTTTGAATGAGCATGGGAAGGTGGATTAAAACGGAGTTTTTCTTTCTGATGCTGAGACCAATTTTCAGTTTGCCTGTTGCAGGTTTACACAAGTCAGAGGCTTCATCCAGGAGTTAGCATGTCTTCGTTGTAATTTATATACTGTCATTGGTTAAAACTAAAATAGGATTCAGCTGGAGATGTGACCTATGCCATACTACCCAAGCTTAACCAACTGGAGTGAACAGAGTTCAGGTTACTCCTGGAAACCCATCTGCACTGAGTATAGAGAGACTGAAACCTTACCTCAGTATTGTGGCTTAATCTAAGTGTAGACTGACTAGTGGCTGCATGTTTTGAGGTGATCTCTGCCCAGTTTCCTGCAACCATGCACAGCATCCGTGTGATTACGCACAACACTCACACAGGGCTCCTCCAGGGTGGGCTCCTCCAGGGTGGGCTCCTCCAGGATGGGCTCCATCTCTGCTTGCCCCAGTGTAAGAGCTCAGAGGGTCTTCACTAAGGGACTAAGGAAGGTGCTCACACCTCACACATACAGCCCTGGCCATGTCCAACCCCTGCAGAGGGTGGAGGTTGGAGGATTCAGCACCAATTGTAAGAGCAGGCAGGGGAAGAGAGCAGCAGAGTTACTTGCATCCGGCTAACCAGAGGGGCTTTTTTTAATGTATTAAAGGAAGAGTTTCATTTTGTAAAATGCAGGTCTCAGTTCAATGTGACCAGGAGCAAATTTATCTTGTTAGCACTTATTTACAACTGACAATTCTCAATTAGCATTTAAGCCTAGATTCTCATTTCTATAAATCCCTAATGAGAGTATAAATTACTAACGAAAGAGCTAAATCTCAGGGCCAAAGTCTTACTTCATTAACACACTAATGTAAATCTGAAGTGTTTCTGATCTTCTGAGCAGAGTTACTTCACAGTAACACTGGTGTAAGCGAAATGGGAAAGAATTCTCAAGGCTTTTATAGTGGGCAGCATGAAGTGGTATCATTCTGTTTAATTTCCAAATTCTCTTACTCTTAGGGAAAATGTCTCCAATGTTTCTGTAATGTTGTGCTCAAACTCATTTGTCTGGTTTGCCTGACTTCAGACTATTTGATTCCTTTAAATGTCTTTTTTCTTTTTGCACCTGCTGCTCAGTGAATAAACACTGTGTGGAACCCTAAAATATTTGTCACCTTTGGGTGTAATCAGTAAGAAATTTATATCTATTTTAACTAGTATTTGATTTACCAATGACATAGGACTCGTAGGAAACAGGTAACAATTTAAATTTCAGAAATAATAGAAATGATGTCATTTATGATAAGTGTTTAAAAATCTCATTGAATACATCATGCTAATCTGTGATAATATCAATAGGCTGCTGTAGCAAAGACCTAACAGTAAAGTCACTGTACTGACTGTAGTGTTGGTTTGAACACCTAATAAGAGTCATAGTACTTGGTCAGGTGTTGGTTTTTTAACCTCCTGTAACCACTAGAAATAGAGCCATGTTTAAAGAGTCTTTTAGGAAAGACTTCTAGAAAAGTTATTTTAGGAAATCACCTAGGGAGTAATGTGTGTCCTACCAGTGTCAATGATGTTGACTTTGATGGAAATGTCAAAAAATTCAGTCTAACCCGAGCTAAAAACTCCATGATGCAGCTTCATGTGCAATTCATCATGTTTGATGTTCATGTTTTAAAAGACTGCATGTTACAGGCAAGAGTCATATTTGAGGGCCAAATATCACTAAAATGTGGATTACAATTTTCTCCATTACGTTTGTAAGCTTTTCTTCTTAATGATCTCCTGATGTCCAGACTCCTTAATGAGCCTGTTCAAAGAGTTTCTTGAAAAGTATTAGGTAATTAATTAGAAATCCTAACCAATATTATAAGGATGAAAATTATAAAGCAAAAATTGTTACGTTTATGAAGACATAAATCTAGCGTAGTTGTTTTGAGTCAATAACAATTTTACTATTTCTCTCAAGTTAGAAAAGTCCAAACACGTGTTTAATAAAGGAGAAAAGCCCACTAAATATCAAAATACTGGCATACTTACAGCAAAAATTATTCTACATATTTTTCATCATGGTTTATAATAGCACTCTAAACTATGAGTTTCTAGAGTTCTTAAGGGTATTAGCATTTTAGCTTGTAGAATATTTTATACTGTACATGACAAATGATTGCACTGGCTTGCAGGCAATAGAAACAAGTGGGAAAATGCAAATAGATGCTTTGACTATGCTGAAAGGAGAGGAGAGGCACTCTCTTTTAGATCTTAGGATCTCTTGTCATCCTAGAGAAAAAAAAAAAGGAAAAACTTGCCGCATGTTAGCAGAAGTTGCATGTATTTAACCTATAACACAGAGCTTTAGTACACCAACCATAGACTGGTTTTCTTGTCCTCAGGAAGTAAAGTAAAGTTAGTAAAGGAAGTTATGCTCAGCAGAAAGCTGTCTCTCTCATCGAAGTTCAGATCTGAGATACTTAAGAGGAGATTGGTCATGCAAGTTCTAGTTTTTGAAGCCATTCCTGTGGCTTTAGGTAAGTTTGGACTGTTTGTGTAAGGGGTCTCTGTGAGGTTATAAAGCAATGCATCAGCTTTTCTTCTGAACAGCAGAAAATATTTATTTCAAACCTCTCCATGCCTGAAGATATAACATGAATTTTGTGTCACATAGTTGGCAAAGGCAGTTTCAGAATTAGGCATTCTGAATCCTACGTGGCATGCTTTATAAATGGCTGGTTTTAGTCTAAAAACAGAGTTGTCATCTTGCTAATATACCAATATGTAAACAACAAAATGATGATGTGCAAAAATGGAAGAACAAATATAAAACATTTTGCAACAGCTTACTGTATTTCTTGTAAATACTTCTTTTTTGGTGACATATTAAAATAAACAATCGTAAGTAGAACTGTAGCAATTTTTGTTGAGCACAGTAATATCTGAATAGAAATGAGGACTGCAATTGATTCTCCAGTCTAATGTTTGCCAAGAATTTGTGTTTTGGGGGGTGGGGGTGTGTGTGTGTGCGTGTGTGTTTTGTTGTGGGTTTTTTGTGTTTGATTTTGAGGTTTTTTTGTGGAAATATACTCTGCTCAACACATTATTGTTTTGTGATTATAAAAGTTCAGACAGATTTAAAAATTAAATAGAATTATTGTTGTATGGTGCCTGACATCTATTTTAGTTGATTAATATAATCAAGATTTCAAAAGAAAAAATAATAAATGCCATTCTGGCCTTTTCTAGTTAAGAAACAAAACCTAATTGTAAACAACAGAACAAAATAAAAGCAATTAAAAAAAAGTATTCAGAAGAAAAACCCAGTCAGTAAAACAATATTTAATTGGGTATACTGTATTTAGATTTTACAGGAGGCCTTTTCAGAGTTTACAGTTTTGTATATAGCGTAAGTAAATAGATGAGGAAGGATTTCTGTCAGATACCATTGTGACAGCCTTTAGTTTAAATCCTTAAAACAGATAGATAGAAGTAGATTAGCTGGCCTTAGCTATCTCATGTTCCCTGTCTGAATGGCAACACGGTTCCATGTTGAGCAAGCGTGTCCTAGCAGCCTGAAGTTGTAATGTATTAACTGCCTTTTCATGCATCTTGTTTAACATTTGCTTAACATATTTATTCAAATGAGGCTGGGCATTTGTTTATCCCTTATCAAATGAAGTGGGACAGCTCCAGGACAAGAGCAAAGAGATGTTATCGGCAGAAGCACCTGAAGGCTTCTTTTTCTGTTGTTTTTGGTGATAAGATAGCACTTAAGAAAGAAAATACCAACATCAGAAGATCAGCTCATGAAGTCGTTTGTTAGCCAAACTTTGGGTAACTTTTGTTCTGTTTTTTAACATGTAATATACTTTAAATGCTGCAAGAAAGGAAATATTCGACAACCAACCTTAAACCCAAATCAAACTCCTATCCCCAACCATTAAACAAAACAACTAGCTCAACTCTGGGAGCACCTAACCTGATCAAATAAATAAATAAACCTAAGAGTAAGGCTTCTAGATGGACTATGACTGGACTTTAATTCAAGCACTCAAAAGATAAAGCCCCAAATAATCTATCCTGACTGGCAATTATTTGGATTACCTTGAATAAAGAGCTGTGTGTGGTGCAGCTTCTAAAGTTATGGTGACACGTACAGGCTCTGTCTACTGCCTGTTCTTGCATCCTTTCTCCTGTTCTTTTTCATATTGATTTCTATTCTACCCTGTGGTCATCACTGTGATCTGTACAGACAAAACCTGTACCAAATAAGTAACAGTCTTAATCACAGCTGATATTTGGTTCTGGCCTCACTCTTCAGGCATCTTCTGTCGCTTATTGTGATCTGCTTTAAGGATTAAGTGCCCAGACTTGCCCTTGGTTCTATCCAGCACAGTCCCACCACATCAGTAGGTCACACAGGTGTATCCTGAGATGGCTGTGGAAGGTAAATGCAGAATGCTTCTCTATCGACCCTGGGGGAAAAAATCTGTCCATGTAGTCACAGTAGCTTCCCATGCCATCTTTGCTTTGGAATGTTTACCACAAAATCTATGCTTAAGTGTCCCGAGTGAGTGAAATGTGATTTTAAATATCAGAGGGAGAGTACTCCCTTAGAAATTACCTGCTAACCCTATAGCAGTGAGTAGTTTCACATAAACACGCTAATCTCCTAGAGCATGAGAGGAAAAGATGTCTTAAAAATTATGGTGATTTAATTTTATTTTGCCCTAGAATGACATTCTCCTGAGTATTTGTGAAAATGAAGATGAATATGCAGGGCTACATTTGGTTGATTTCGCGCCAGATGGCCAGTTGCAGAGGCTGAACTAAGCTGAACTGATTGATTCGTTTTTGCCATATTGCATGCTGGCGTTTACCAGAGTTCACATCATTCAAATACTAACATTTTTGGTGCTTTCTCTTTTTATTTATTTTTTTTTTTATTTTTCTCCTTTTCTTGGGATGACCTCTGCCTTCGTAATGGAGTCTCCCTGCCTTCTTTTCTGCCTTAGTCTTTAAAGGTATCAGTCTTTTCCCTACCATAGCATTGTTTGGTTGGGTTTGGGTTTTTTTTTTTTTGTTTTTTTTGGGGTTTTTTTTGTCTTAAAAAGATTTAATAAACTGCTCACAGAGATGAGGAAAGAAGGAAATGCAGAGGGCAAACATGCACCATGGCATTTTTTCCTCCCCAAAGACTTAGCTTTTTCTTGCACTTCTAATTTATTACATGTGAACAAACAATGCATCATCTTGCATTACAATGGAATCCTTAAAATTCCATGGTTTCAATTTACCTATTATTATAGGGACTGTGGAGAAATAATTTAAATTCCCCATGTTCTAACTTTCCTGGAGATATTCCATTAAAAGCTAATAGGGATAATATCAATAGTTACACTGAAATTATCCTGGAAATTTCTAGAAGTTAACAGGAAAAATTGTTTCTATTTGTTTTGAGCCATTATACATATAGATATATATGTACACACGTATACATATATATACACACATATATGTATATATATAAAATAAAGAATACATAGGGAGTAGCATACCATGTGTGGATGTGCACATAGGGATCTTATAAATCAGAATAGGTATATTTAAGGGGAAGATTTAAAAGACTTAATGAGCATGGGTTTTCTTATTAAGTTCTGTGGGCTTTGGACAGATTTCAGTAAAGTTTCAGGAGAAATAATATCTGAATATATACTAAGAAATAAAAGGCGAGTAGTCCTTTGGCAAAAGAAGATCTGCACTTGTGAGCAGAGTCTTTCTTTCCACTCAGTTTCAGCCATAACTCTTAAGTATAATGTCAGGATCCACCTCTTTGCTAGGCCAAGTAATTTGTAAAGCACAATTTCTCACTGATTTCCTACCTTAAATAATGAGGGCTTTGTAGGGTCAGAGGGGAGGGGAAAGAAGTGTGATAAGATTTTTTCCTAATGGTGAGCACTACAGGAGAAATTTGGATCAAAATATTGGTCAGAAAACCAGGAAGAGATGGCAAAGCCCTACCTTAACAGAAGCCAGTAGGGATTTTACTGTGGGCCTGAGAGGTGCTGGAGTTTCTCCGAGAGGAGTATGGGGCGTTCTTGTTATGCAGGACTGAACCTACAGATAGAGCCATCAGCTTAATCTCTAGCATGTTGCAAAATCCAACCAATGCTTTACGGAGCAGCTGACCTGCATGATTGACACATGCTCGTGTGGGGCTGGGAATCCTCCAGATTACTTCAAAGCAGATATTTATGCTGGCTGGCTGCCGTAGGCCAGATGATTTCTTCAAGAGCTATGTCTAGGGAGAGTAGAGCTATCCTCTGTTCTCCAATTCTACTTCATTGCAGCTCTGGTGGACGGTCCCCACCAAAATTTGCTTAACCATGCGTGTTCCTCCACTGGGCTGGGCAAGGCAGGGGCAGGAGCATTCCTTGCCCTGGGTTTCACACCTCTGCTCTGAAATGCTGGATCTTTGTGGCCCCAGAGCTCAGACACAGGCATGTCCTGGAATAGGCACCCACTGATGGGCGTGACAAAAGGGGAGGGGATTTCAAAGGGTGGACACGCACATACAGAAAAGCTGATCAAAAAATATTTTTAAACTTTCTAAAGCACTATGAATTTACTCTTCAAACCCAAAATATTCTCTGAACTTTTTCAGTTGGCAAGTTATTTTACCAGCCGGCACAGTGAAAATGGTACAGCACTAAAGTTTGCCATCTACCTCACCCCAAGAACCACCTGCCACTTGTGCTCAAAAAATGCATGGCAGGATTGATACAAACCTCAACTTTTCTCGACAAATCTCTGCACAGCTTTGTCACCTATAACAGTTCTGTGCATCAAACAGAGCAGTCAGAAACCCAGCCTATAGGATTGAGAAGGATTTAAAAGGGTGAACCTACAGTACTTTATTGACCTAGGTCCTCACATTAACCTGATCTGATCCTTTAATTACTATGAATAGAATAGGGCTTAAAGTCCTACTTAATAACACCCCATGCTTTTTATTCTATAAAGAGCTTTCCTATTCATGTGGCCTCTTCTTTTCAGATTTACAGATTTGTAGCAAGAAGGAATGCGTGTTTTTTTTCTGGCACTCCAGGGGAGAAAGCTACCTAATGTGTATGTGTGGGATACTGGAAAGCATAGCAGCAACCCTTCTGTTTTGAAAAAAGTTATTTACCAATCAATCCCCATTGAAGTTATTTGCCTGGCAAAGGTGTAAGGAGAAAAGGCAACCAAAGAACATAACTTCTTAATTTTATAAAGGTAGTAGAAGGAGCTTAACGCGGTTTCTATGCTAATCAGAACTGTAATCACATCAGATTCACACTTTTCCGCCTTCCCGTGAACACTTACCCCTCCCCGCAGACTCAGAGAATCAGCGTGTTACTGTAACCTAGGCAGACTGATACAGACACACGTGATCACATATATGGGTGATATATGGTACCATAATTAATAACTGGTATTTCCTCTGCATTCAGGAAAGCAGCTGCAGCCCACTGATAAGATACTTCATGAGAATAAAATCAAAGCTGAGCATTAATAATTATAATTTGTTGTGATCAAGAACAGTGAGACAATCATTTTATTTCTCGAGACTGAACTGAAATATGAGTGGGCCGCTGGGTTAAAAATGACAAGGGGATACAGGTTGTGATTGGGAGCTTAAGACATTGTGCTAAGAGCATTATAAAAAGTAGAAACAGTCTCCCTAATTGTTACATGAACATATTGTGCCTAGCATCTTGTGTGAATCCACCCTGAGGCCAAGTTGAGGGTACAATCCAAATTTGGTTTTGAGTTAAAGATGGAATGAGTGACAAAAGAGAAGTAGAGGGTTTAGGGATTTTTAGGGGGGAAGAAGAGGAAAAAGGGAAGGAAAAGGAAGAATCTGACAAAAAAAGGGTGGAGATAGTGGAAAGAACCGAACCAAAATCATCTCCTCCTCTTTCAGTCATTGCTTCCAGTATGATTTGCCTGAGCACACAATCCTTTGACTGCTGTAATTATAAAAAGATTATAGTTGTATACTGAATTTGGAAGAGAGGGAGTGCTGCAGATATTTTACCATTTGCAAGTTTTTCTGCTTATTAAGGAACAGCCATTTCAGCACTATTTTAAGGCTAAAACTTGATTAACATGCAGCAGTGAAACTGGTCTAATTTTATTTTACTAAATTTACTGTAAATAACATGTTAGTAAAATAAATACTGAAAGAATATGGTATCTGACAGTGAAGGCATACTTAAAGTGTTTTATTGTAATTCCTTGGCTTTCCCAAGACAGGTATTGTTAGAAGCCAGTCTGATTAGTCTATCAAAGACACGTCGCTGCCTCTTTCTCCCCCACCTTCCACCCTCTTGCAGATAGAACAGTCTTTACTATGTTTTTAAGGAACGAGGATTTAAATTGAAGCAAACCGTGACAGTGCCAAAGCATGCCTATTATTGACAGGTTATATGAAAACGATAGCTTGAATTTATAACCCACAGACACGCAGACAGACACACAGACTCACAGATGCATGTAATCCCTACTCTAGCATTATAGTCTTTCTCTCTATTGCTACTCTATACAGCTGTAATCTCAAAAGACCATTTATTAAATGTGAAATATTGTATGTTCCTGTAGCCTCCTTTCTTGATTGTGTTCCCAGGGCCTTGTTGGGCAATTGATTACACTGTGCACAATCCCGCTGCTTTAGGTATTAATGGCAAAACCCCCATTGTCTTCAGGATTTAGGGCCTTTATGATTTTTTTGAAGTTCATTATATTTTGCAAGGAACTGAGTTTAAAATCTCTGATTGGAAAGACTAACCGCTCACATCTTCCTGTGAAATGTTTTACCTTTAGAATGAAAAAGCATTTGGAAACTGTAGAATGGTTTTGATCTGTGGGATTAAAAGAAATCAGTACTGAAAATGGATTCACATCATTTTCTTTTTGGGTACCCGATTCTTGGGGGGAGGGGGAGGAGGAGGAGAGAAAAAAATAACAGCTGATTTAATATAAGTGGGCTGAATTCCCTCTCCTGGTGGGTCTTTCAAACCTCCAGTTTCTGTTCTTGCCATTGCTCTGTGAATATCCCCCTCCCCTTTTTGTTAAAAGGCATTTACTATGAAAGCCTACAAAAGCAGCTTTCAATCTGATTAAGCTTCTCCTGTAAAAAAATACAAAAATAGGGATACATTTGGGTCAGTATCACCCTGCTATTCATCTGCCTTAATTTGTCTAGGCTGCTTACTAAGGATGTTGCACATGAGCATGGAAGTCTTCTGCAGTCATTAGGGGCACCCCAAAATATCATTTAAGGAATTTCAAGGCGCAACAATTACCATAGCCCAAAAACAAATTGTGAGAAGGGTCTGAGCAGCTTGACATCGCTGTGGGCTCACTGCTGGCAGGTACCAGTTTTCCAGCCTTACCTGGAGTGAGCTGTTGCTTGATGGACGCAGAGGGAACGGTTGTCTCCTGAAATCCTCATCACTGGTGATGTCTCTCTCTCTCTCTGTTGTCCCCTGTGCAGAGGTGGAGTGTCTCATACTCCCAGCTGTGCGTCCACTTCCAGAGGTTGCTCACTGACTGACCCTCAGTCAAGGCAAACCATGCCCCACCTTAATTTACCTGCCTGGAAAATGGGTACAGAATAGGTGTTTCTGATAGGTTTTTGAGGGAGGCTCAGTACCCGAAAACCTTCTGTGGTGTTGACTTTTCTCAGCATCAGCGTCTGTATCTCTCACTCGCCCATATATAGAAATACATATAATATTTCTCTCCAGCAGATTAACATCTGTGTGAAATATTTGTGCAGCAATTTACAAAGGTGCTGTGATAACACACGTAAACGTTTTTACTGTGCAGCACTGAAAAATAAGTTTGAACTGGAACTGTGATTTGTTTCTGCCCTTGAAAGAATTTTGCAACCTTTCTTAATAATTTTTTTTCTTTAGTACACAGCGATGTTAAAATGTAATCTTTATTGCTAAATGAATGAATGGCTGGTGTTGCTTACGGCACAGACTAAAAAACCATTTTCCCATGAAGCCCAAGTATTGTTGCTGTTGCAGTTGTCCTGTTGTTTTATTAGCTCTGAACAATGTTGGACTACTTTCGAAATCTAATAATCTCTGTAAAGTGTCTTCCCTCGGTAGCATCTTTGATAATGGAGAATAGATTCTAAAGACACAATAAAAGCATAAAAGAGAATATTACCATAGCTGCTTTCAAAAACTAGAAAAAAAAATCCAAACAAGTAAAAATGAGACAGGAAAGGAAAAGAAGAAAAGATCCTAAATGTAAGTTTTTTGTAATTTTGTGTTTGTGCTTATGATTTAATCTGCTAACAGCCATGTTAAGTACAGCATAGGATTTGGTGGAAATTTCAGTGCCAGCTGCACACTCTTTATTTCTGAGGAGAAAGAGAGAGAATTAATCAAAAAAATATGATTTTTTTTTACTTATTATTTGAAGTATAAAAAACATATTTTGTTTTTTTTTTTTCCTTAATGGCCATCAGTTGCCATCAAACATATATAAAAAGAAAACGGTTGTTTTAAAAATCGTAATTGTTCTTTACGTTCCTCTTATTAGCCAGGCATCCTATGATCTCTGAAGAGCAGGAATGGCCCTGGAGACAAAAGCGTCTTTGCAGTGTGCGTGCGCTCCGGCGTGCATGCATGCGCGCGTGTCTGCTGGACGTGCACAGATATGCGTGGGCACGAGGCAAAGACCCGCGCAGGTTTACAGCTGGAGAACAAACACCCATGGTTTTCCTTTGATTTTTTGAAAGCAGAAAATATGAGTGCTGGCCCCAGAATGTCAGAACATTACAGCTCTTCTGCTATGTAAGTGGAAGATATATTTTTTTAATTATAATCTCTTATACCAGGGACTTTTACATGCAGCGACATTCAGGTGTTTTATGTTTCACATTTATTTAAACAATCATTGCCTCTCAAAATATTTTCCCTGAAACCTTATGTACAAGTAATAAAATTCTTGTATTGGGGCAGGTTCATCTGATAATAGCAATATAAGGCTGTCTGATTATGCCAAAATTCTATTGAAGAAAGGAGGTTTTATTAACTGACTTTGAATGAAATCCATAACATCTATGAGATTTCTCCCTTCCAAATTGACCAAAAGCTTCATTAGAGAACAGAAACCTTTTTTTAAAAGCATAACATGCTAGAGTATAAAATACATTTAAATAGAAGCTAGGGAACAAATGATAACCATTAAATTTCTTTGCCAGAAATTCTCCTCTCCGATCTGCCCCCTGCCACCTCCCTCCCATGTGAGCATCTTGATGCAGCATCTACATGTTAACACTTCAGGCAATTCACTCTCCTGTTTTAAGTAGTTTGAGAGGTAACCTCAGTTCACAGAACATCCTAAGAGACAGGTTTAGTGCTACTGGATGCCATACTTGTGTCTTTTCTTCTTGTGTCTTTGTACAGGTCGGTAGCACCTAGGTTCTGCTATCCACGTTAGATTTTGAAACGCTACACTTCCCGGTGATTTTGATGTGTATTTCACCTCAGGAAAATATTTGCTCCAGAAAGAATTTTGCCTGGCATGTTTCTGTGCAGTAGCAAAGAAATGAGTGTTATGTTCCTGTAGAAACAAGGGTTTTCATCCCTGTGTTTGCAAAGGCAGTTTCCAACTAGCTCTGGCAGTAACTTTTCTCCCTCTTTGGCTGTCTGCAGGATGACAGGTCAGCAGGAGCTGTGGGCAGAGTTGTATGCAGTTCTCTGCTTGCCAAATGGTTGCTTTTCGTGGGAGAATTTGCCTCAGACTGGACTCTTTCTCTCTTTGGAAGGAAAACCTCAGCAGAAACAAGGAACACACAGTCCTTCATTCCTTTTTCTTTTGGCTCTGTCACAGTCCCATTTCTACCTCTCGGAAGAGAATCTAGCTTCTCATTTAGGACCTTCACAGGACTCCCCTGTGCCTGGCCTGAGGAGGAACACTGGGTATTTCTGGAAAATTTTCTTAGGGCCACCACTCTGAGCTATTTGCCGTTGTGCACAGCAGATCTTCCAAGCAATGCTGCTTGTAGTTCTCAGGTTATTTTTTCCCAAATATTTTTATCAATTCAGTGCATTTCTATTTCAAAAGAACTTATTGGAAAACATGAGGATAAGTGATTGTTATTTTGCTTAAAAACAAACCCCCAAAGCCTTATCATGACTGCAGCAGTTTTTATACAAGTATTTTGGTCAAAGCATTCAAACACCTAACATTCTGCACTTTAGCAAAAAACATCCTTCTCCCAGATAATGAGATATAAATGTTCAGCTTTAAAAACTCCACAACCCCCCAGTTAATTAGGGGAATCCATATTTAAAAGCAATCAAACAAATGCAAACACCAAAACTTTGGTTTCAGTCTGTAGTGACTAAAAGTAAGGCCACTGTGGGAAGAGTGCCTTGAATGATGTAGTGGAAATGGTTGTGTCTGGCTAGAACAGAAAACTTTGGAAACCGCTTTATTTTAAGTCTTACAGTTATTTAAATCACAAACAGCTATCTTACAATTGGCAAAAAAATGAGGTTGGAGGAAGAATTTTGCAAACCTGACATTTTAAATTCTGGGCTATCCATTTCGTATGATTTCTGACTGTACTTAAATACTGATTTCTCAATAAATTCAACAAAATATCGGATTTTGTAAATGACATGTAATAAAATATAAATTCTGAGTGCCTGCTGCAAAGGTAATTTATTTTAGAGAACTGGATTATTTTGATAAAAAATAAGCTGTTTTCAGCAGGGAAATACTTGTTTTTTGTTGCTCAAAAATATATTTCCTTTAAGAAAACTTATTTTCTGTTACATAATGAAATTTCTTCGATTTTGAGTCTTTCTACACTGCTTTGAGAATATTTTGCTCACTTCTGTTAGGTTTAGTACAGGCACACAGAGTTGCAGTCTTATATATTTCCCTTGCAATAATTTCCAGGGCCTTTTTCTGTAGCTTCTGAGTACACTTTCAGCAATAAATTAAAGGCTTCTGAAATGGACATTGTTAAAAAGAAAAACCCCAAATGACAATATGGTAAAAGAATTCACAAACTATTTGATCTGCCTAAATTTGTTTAGATACCACCGAATCCCCACTATAAATGGAAATAGTAGCGGCCACACTCGCTTTTACCAGGCAAATGTTTTCTTGACACTCAGGAGCTAAGCTTGTCTTTAATGCTGCAGAATTGCCCTGTTTGGAGACAGGATTGTAGTCATCGAAGGGTTAAAGTCAGTTTTGAATTTGAGTTAATCCATATGCTAATCTATTTTAAATATCCCTGCATAACTACCATCATATTTTTAGCAGCGCAGTTTGTTGTTCCAGTTGCCAGCTATTTTTGATGACACAACAAAATAGGGCAGAATTTAGTTTTAAGGTTTATTTTGGCCTCTAACTTTAAAAAGGGCGAAATACCCCCTTGTCCAAGGATATTTTTGATTTGAATGGTCTATACCTGCCCTCTGCAATCATCCAATTATTGTAAGCAGTGTGATGGGCCCAAGGTATTAGTGCTGAGAACGTTCCTGTTGTCCCTCGGGTTAGGGATTGTTTTGCAATGATCACCTGTCCTGATTTGAAGATTGCATGACAAGACACTATTAAAGTAAGGGCAAGGAATTCAATTTCTTGATGTCATTTTGCCTGCCCTGGTTTTGAAAATAGGTCACTGTATGCTATCTGGATTTGTATATTATAACAGCACCTGCTAGCATTTTTGCAGTGAAGGGTCTAGCCGTATTTTCATTATAAACCCCTGTTTTCAGGGGTTTATAGACTGTAACTTGATTATAGAAGCAAGTTTCTATCTAAATGTTGCCATGCAAGGTCTCTTCTAAGGAACATGGTTTTTACCCTGCAAATCTCAATAGATACATGTTCAGCCATTTCTGCCAGGGTGAAAAATGAAAACGTATTTTCAGCTACAATTTGGTATTGATAGTACATTCCTTTAGCAAAAAGATACCATGCTATATTTATCTTTTAATTAAAATGATCCTTTAAAGAGCTGTGTTTCTGATGCAAGTGTTAATAAGAATCTGAATAAGTATAGGTTATAAACATTGGTGACTGGGCATGTATATTTTAATTATGCAAATCCACAGTAATAAATGCCCTTATATAATGGAAGGACTTAACAGGGTCAAAAACTGGTTGTTTGAAAAGGTTGGTAAATAAATCATATGGATCTGAATGTCGAGTTTATGTTTATCTACTCATTTAAACCGCTTTTTTCCCATAATGTGGAATTGTTTCTGAGGGAGCCAGCATCACTCTGTGGCCTAATATTTTAAATCGTGAATAGATTCTTGCTTACACAACTGAATCAGCACAGCTGTGCAAATGTGTGTATTTAACACTGATTAAATGCTTCCACCTATACATTAAAAAATCCAAACCAAAGTGCCTTACTACCACAAACTGTAGGATTTTGCAGAATAGCCGGGGAGGTGCATTTCATCACCTGCCATACACTTCCTAATGTGTTTTACTTTTGTTTTTTAATAAGATTAGGAGCAGCCAGGCAGCCACAGAGAAAAATGGAACTTCTTCTAAAACGAAGATAATAAAATATGCTCGAGGAACATGAAAGGATAGTCTGAAGACTGCCGATGTAAGGAAATTCAGGGTTAATGCTGCGTTACTTCATTTTGAAGTCAACCCCATTGCGTCTGTTTATTGCAGGGGTCTTCGAATGGAGCAATTGCACAGGAATGTGTTGGAGGATGCCGCAGCACCCGGTGGGCTCAGCCCAGTGCCAGACTTTCAGATGGTCGAATATAAAACTTCCAAATATTTTTTGGAGGGGAGAGGCGCAAGGGAGAGGAAGAGTAGGAGGATGGTCCTGGCCAGCATCGCCGGTGGTGGCTATGTTGTGGGGTTTCAAGGCAGCACAAAAGAGACAGGCACTCCAGCACCCAGGGCTGTGCCTCGTTTTGCCTAGATATCAAGATTCCTAGAGGAATTATTTTTGCCTAGTCCTCGAAATACCCACTGGTAAACCAAAATCCCCCATCCTCTGCAGAGCCAACAGTTTGCTACTTAAATGGGTTTAGACTTCATTTTAATGGAAGTGAAACATAGTCGACGGAGGCAAATTAAAACCATATAATTTTGTAATCTTAGTTTAGCTATAATTGCGGCAATAAAACAGTGGAAAGAATAATTGGGGAACATATGTTTGTGAGTGACATTATCTAGGTGACTTCCCTTTTACGGCGCTGCGCTGCTGTCCTATTTGTCTCCCCCTCCCTATGCATTGGAATGACAAACCTGCGAGCCTGGAGTTAATGCTGATTGCGGCAGCTGCTTACACACCGAGTCGCCATGGCAACCGGGGACGTTGCCACGCAACCGTATTCTTTTAGGGACAGGGAAAATGCCCAAAGGCTTACTAAAAATACATGGAAGAGGGGGGAAAAAAAAAAATCTTAAATTTTCTTACTACTGTTAATGGGTATAAGGGACCACGCTTCTGCTTGAAAGCAGAGGTCGGACAAATAAAAACCCAGCCCTGACCTTTCCAAAATTGCTTGCCGTTGCTTGAAATCTCCAGCTTTATTGACAAAGATGACTTTTGATCGATTGTAAAATTGGTAGCTAACACGCAGCAGCCCTCGCAGCCTGCAAGATGCAGCGCCTGCCCATTGCTATTCCAGAGGGGTTGAAGGTCAGCCGAGAGCCATCAATGCCGTATTGATCAGCCGAGCTGAAAAATGCCCGTGTTTCCAGCTCCTCGCGCAGTGGGGCTGCGGTCCCAGCCTCCAGCACACTCTGCCGCCTCGGCATGCTGCCGAGCGAGCCGTCCTCCCAGCAAAAGTGACATCACTTCACTCAGCTCAGCTGTTTCTGCACTTTTCTATAAATAGCTAGATAAAAAATTGAAGGCTGCTTTTGGTGAATTTAAGCAGCCAATCTTCTCATCGTCAGCAGACGAGACAGGCTGCCTTCTTTTTTCTTTTTTTTTTTTTTTTTTTTTTTTTTTAACCCTACTAATATTGCGCTGCAAATTCTTCCTCCTTAATATTTGGAGCTTGACACCGAACAACCAAAAATTTTGAATGGTATATATGTCTGCATTCAGGATTGTGCTGGAATGGGTACTTAATTACTCATTCATCATCTCTCTAGCTGTTAAAAAGTGATCAGATAGGAGTGAGGGATGGAGCCAGGAGAAAGGGTCGGTGCTGCCACATGAAGTGTGCAGGCCTGGCATGCTGCTGATGTGGCATATTTGCTGAGCTCAGTATCACCCCTACCTGCAGAATTCCCCATGTGCCAGGCTCCCAGTTGCCCCCCTGAATGAAACGCACCAGGAACTGGAGTCAGAGTTACACCAGGGCTCTTGTTGGCTGTAATAGCCGAGACAAAGTAAGATGTTGAAGCAATTAGAAATGCAAACAAAAGCGCTGTTAATAAGCACACTTCCTATTTTTCCCTGATTCCCATTTTGCTGCTCTATTTCTTAATTAACCCTCTAAGATAGCTGATGAAAGAAAAACATCATCTGCTTGGTCTGTAAATAACCTCTTGCTTAATAGGGTTTTTTTTTTTTAGGAACAAGAGCATTAAAAGCTGCAAAACACAAAACAAAATATTGAAACCGTCTGGATAAAAATGTGCATTCTGCAAGTTTTATGAAGTTTTGGAGATAATGTCAGTTCTTTTGGGAAAAGTAAAGGAAAATACACTTATAAATAACAACCTGTCCACTTGAAGAAAAACACGTCTTCTGCAGACTCCATTTATAGGTAGCCATTATGGCTCCGCTTACCATGCCTTTGCTGTCCCTGGGTTGCATTCCCAGTAGGAAACAAGCAGGGAAGGGGAGCCTCACACAGCCCATAAGCCTCGCTCAGCTCTTCAGCACTCCTGAGCACAAGCCTCGGCTCACCACCACACAGGATTGAACCTCAGCTGTCCTCATCCTTGTTGATTTGAACAGGGAGCTGAAACTGTTTGGCAACAAAAAAGATGAAAGTACTTGTTTTTCAGAAAAGTTAATGGCACTAGAAATAGAAACCTGACAGTTCTTTGAAGGTGGGGAAGAAGGGACCAGCAGTTTTTCTCTCCTTACTGCAGTGCTGATAGCAGTGTGGTGGGTATTGCAAAGTGAAATGCTGTGGCCTGTGAAGTACGAGGGATTAGAGCAGAGAACTGTAATAAGTCATGCTGGCCTCAATATATGCAAATGTCCCTTAGCAATGGAAGTGCAAATGAATTGCAAAATGTTTGTGCAATTATTGATGTATGGGACTTCAAACTGCGTTTTTTTTTGTCTACAGAAACTGATCTATAAATGATCCCGGATGTAAAATTCAGAGTTTACTCTAGGGTGGAGATCCGTGAGGCTGGTATTCTTAAATGTCTTTTGAGTATCTGGGTGCACATGATCCGAAACCAAGCTGCAGCTGTTCATTGAAATATTTTTTGCTATGTTTAATGGCCATAAACTGAAACACAAGATGTTTCACCTCAACATGAGGAAGAACTTCCTTAAGCTGAGAGTGGCAGAAAGCTGGAACAGGCTTCCCAAGGAGACCGTGGAGTCTCCCTCTCTGGAGATTTCAAATCCCACCTGGATATGTTCCTGAGTAACCACTCTAGATGACCCTGCCTTGGTGGGGGGATGGACTAAATGATCTCCAGAGCTGCCTTCCAACCCTAACAATTCTGTGATTCTGTGATATTTGGTCTTTTTGAATGGTCAATACTGATGCTTCAACTTGGGAACAAAGAGGGAGTATGAAAATGGTAGAATGAGATCAATCCAATCTACGTTCTCTGCAAAGTGGGCAAAGTAGTATTTGACCCACTGGTTGAGTGGAATGCAAATAAAACAGGCTAGAAGATCTTGCTGCATGCCATATGTTTCAGAGAAAACTAGTGGTTGAAAGATGGATTTAAATTTTGCCCAGATAGTTGTCAAAAATGTATCCAAATTCCAGAAGAATTACTAGAGAAATATTGTCATAGTAAAGAAACACAACCCCAAAACTAACAACAGAGTCAAAATTATTTACTGGGATTGTATTTAAAGAATTGAATTCTGTTTTAAAATTTTATTTATTTTTGCATATAAATGGCTGTTGAAAGCTTGCTGATTTTTCAGCAACGTATTTATTTTTCAACAAGGTTCACATTTTGCCCTTAGCATTATATTCTGTAAGACATTTTAAATAGCACATTTCTATCAATGTACTTCTTCCACTTTGAAATAAAGCACACATAATTGGGATTTTTGGTTTTGAATCAGGTTAGCGTCCTTCCTACTTAAAAAATCATCTGCTTGGTGAAGGCAGAATAGAGAAGGTTGAAAAGAAAGACCTTCCTGCATTCCTGAGCCCAACATCATCTTGTCTTATTAGTCAATGCAGCTGGTATGTATTGAATACTGAAAAGCAGGGCAACTGGTTTTATTATCTTTGCCTGGTCTCAAGCCAACCCCCTTCTGGGGACAACGGTCTCGACTCTGCATTCTGTGACCTTTTCAAAATCTCATATTGAAAATATGAGTGGATTAGCCAAATTTGTGAATCACAGTCCTGTTCACTAAGTCAATAAGAGCTTGCTTGCTAATTTCAATGGAAGCAGGAGCAAAACCGATGTCAGATTGCGCTCCAGCAAAACTCCATTTGACTTTATGTCAGCATAAAATTAATTTCCATTGTCTTTATTGTCCTTTCATGTCTTTTTACTGACAGACAAACAAGGAACTTTACTTTTTTTTCTGAATCCTTTCTGAAGAAAGGTTAAGTGAGCCTATCACTTTTATTTCTGAGCACACAAGCATCACCTGGGTAGGACTTCCTCTCAGTTCACTGCTGGAAGAAGGAAAAATTGACTTATAGTGTGGGTGAACATTGGTTGAGTGTTTGCTGGTATGATCAAATCTGATATTTTTCTGGGGAGGAGAGGAGGAGTGCCCCAGGGAACAATTCCCCAGACTACCCTGAACTCATGCAAGAGCCTTGAAAACACTGCTGGGCTCTATGTTTTCCCTCTCCCTCCATGGCAAGGCAGGCAAAGAAGTAACCTTGTAAAAGAAAAGGTTCGAGAAACTGTGTCCTAAAACACAGTATGACACTGTTTGGAAGGACAAGAGGATTCCTTCTGTTGTCTGTAGTCTCCTTGACTTTATTCTTTAAGGCTTTTTTTTTTTCCAGTCTGGTTTTCTCTTGCCACTCTAGTAACCCGACTTTGAGGATTTCTTCAATATTAGAGGCTGGCTGAATAGAAACAGGGTGTACTTGTATGTGCACAGACACACACAGGGACACGATGCTTTACAAGGCTGTTTACTAGTGGAACTACAGACAGAGTAGCTACATTATTATTAAATATCTGTTTAGTATCTTACAACTAAAAAAACAATAGCCTGACCAAGGCTGATTTTTTTTTTTTTTTGAATGAGATGAAGTCTTTCATATAAAACCCTTCTTTATCATTTTATGTGTTTGTGTCAAAATATCTCAGGGCACAAAGCCCAGCAGAAAGCCAACCTAGAAAAAAAAAAAATCTTTGTAAGTGCTTTCATGACAGCGAACCATTAAATCTCCTGAGTAATGTAGGGAAGAGCTGGATCATGCATAGCTTGCTCTTTACCCAGGATGCACCGTTGCCTGCAAGATTCTGAATAAAGAGACACACCTGCTAGCTAGCTGATAACACTCTGGGGTCATTTCATTGAAGAAACTGTCAGCCAGGAGGTATTTAAATAAAGCCACAGATGAATTCATGACCTGCACTACTGAGACTAAAAAAAAGGTGTTAAAGCAGAAAGAGAATGCAGATAAATGCACATTCCTTTGTACTGCAACAAAACTTCCCCGTGTAAATCAATTGAATGGGAAAGAATGGTGAAAGAATGCATTTCTCCATACAGTAGTGGGGAAGTGAGATGGTACAGCTGCACATCTGGCTACCAGCCAAAGCAGTCGTGTGCCATGCTTGTTTGCCTACTAGTGCTGCTTAGATTGGCAAATGCCCATGCAGTTTGAAGAGGGCAGGCGCAGGACTGGATGGCTGCCAGTAAGTGTGCGGGACTGATGCCACTGCTGGACGCCATAGCCTGGTAGGAATGAGGAATACAAAGGCATTCAATAATCTGAATGTCCCTTTGCTTCAAGAGAGTGGTGCCAGGCAGCATTTAATGAGAGATTGCTTTGTTACAAAGTCCTCGACATCAAGTGGGCTGGTGAGCTCATTAACCTGACTGCAGCAAATAAAAAAGGCGCACTCAGAAGACTCCCATGATAGCATACTCAATAGCGTAAGAGTCCTTTTGCTTCCTTTATGGTGATCCATTAGCAAGCAGCAGTGTAAACACCATAAAGCAAGCCAGTTTTCTGATTGTTCAACTAAAGTCTGTTTTCCCTTGGGGATTATGCCACCAGTNNNNCAAAAACCCCCCCCCCCCCCCCCCCCCCCCGCCGTTATCTGTTACATAATGATCTTCCCTGCAATGAAGGACTTCCCCATATTTCTTAGGAGTACAACTGCAGCTAAGGAAACTACTGACAATTCACATCTCTAAAACACGAAAGGCGATGATGTAGGGCACGTCAGAAAACAAATAAACCACAAAGTGATGCCAAGGGGAATGGAAAATATGATTATGCTTATGTTTATACAATTTCAGTTAGAAGTTATGAAAATGGTACATATCTTTCTGTGTCGTCTTTGTTCCTGTTTGCACAGGGCTCTGTATCCGTAGGAGAGGCAGCCCACCTTGCTTACCTAACTTGGTTCTCTGCATTTTCCTCGAATGCTGTTTGCCCTCAGGAAAATGCATTATAAAGTAGCACTCCCAGAATAAGTGCCTACCATGTATCCATTCGAAACACAGCCCTTTGCTGATTTACTAATCAAAGGAAAAAGAAGCAAGAAGCAAATCCCCAAAGAATTTCCCCTTTCAAAACAAAGGGGAAGATTCCTTGTTGTAGTTATTCCATTAAATCCACTGGAGTGACACAACTGAAAACATTTTTTTCAACACCTAAAAAGGTCACATTAAAATACCTGTGTTTAATCCCCAGGAACTGCAAAGGGCTGTTGCTTCCCCCATAAGCACCCAGCAAACAAAACTAGCTAAAAAAAAAAAAGCTAAACAAAGTCAATGATTTTTTATTTTTTGGCAGCTCGGGGATCAGAATAGACCTGGTGCACATGGTTGTAATGATTTTTGATTATTCAGTTGCTCAGTCAAGGTCCTGTTACTCAAGTATCTGTCTAGCACAAAAAAACTAAATTAAAAATCCTGTTAGGCACTAATTAATATGTTTTTCAGGAGAATTACATACTAGTTACAGGGTTTGAATGTATTCTGTTCTTAGTAATAAGATCGTTTTTAATTCTTTAATGAATTTCAAAATTCTTTAATGATTTTCAAGGTGCTGCCACCAATCAGATTCCATCGTAGGAATTTAAAGTTACCAGTCAGTAATTACACCACCACTGTTAGTATGTGCAGTTATGTAAAAAGGACCAAAATAAATAATTAGGCTACCTCTTCCTATCTTTATCTACTGTATGACAAAAGAGCCTGAATTGTGTTTTTTCTGCAATGCTTAGACAGTACTTCACATTTGTAATTAAAACTTGCTTTGGTCTCTATTTTCCTCTGTTGCTTCCCACCCTTTCAGTCAGAAACATGCTGATTAACTGGTGCAAAAAATCTACAGTGGATTGCTGTGGCAGATCCGATACAGATTCTTCCAATCCCTTCAGAAATTGTGAAGGGGAAGTCAGGGAAATGATCTTATAAGCTTTTTGATGGTTCCATGCTCTTAACATTCAGCAGCAGATGGAGGGGGCGTGCTGGACTGAGTGCGGTGAAGGCCAGTAGGGCGGTCAACGGGCTGGAGAACATCATGTTTGAGGAGATTCTGGGTTTGTTCAGTCTTAAGAGGAAAAGACTTGGGAAGGATATTACCATTGTCTAGAGCTGCCACATGGGAGAATGTAGGGAAGATGTGACCAGCTTCTCTCAGAAGGTGCACAGTGATAGCACAGGAGGCAGCAGACACTGGAACACGGTGAAGTCCTGTTAGATAGGAGGGTGGTTTTTGCACCTTTTTCACCATTATGGTGTTTATAAATCTCAGCTGGGTGTCCAGGAAAGTGGAACTGCTATCCTTGTAAACATTAAAACTCAGCTAGAAAAGACCATGAGCAACCTAATCTGATTGAACCTGCTTCAGTCAGACCCAGCTGTGTGTCCTTCAGACCTCCTTTTCAGTGTAAATCGTTCCTCGGTTCTGGGCTGCTCTGGGTACAAGACTGGCCAGGAATAAACAGAGACCCCAGCAAAGGACTGGCTGTTGTGCAGGATTGATCAGGGGCAAAGAAAGGTGGCACCACAGGGCTGCTCTGCTGCGTAAGTCCCCAGGACCACAGCGCTGAGAGGATGCCATGTTTGTGGTATTTCACAGTGCGGTTCTGTCTCTGGCAGCAAGTCCTTCACACTCATGAAAAAAGGTCACTAAATGCAGGCAGCAATAGCACCTTGTCACTACAGTACCAAACACTTGCATATGAATTTTTTATTTGAATCATGCAACGCCTGATCCAAAGGCAGTCCTTGAACTGCAAACTCCCGTTGAGAGGACATTGCCAGTGATTTAACCTGACAGTGTGCTAAGATGAAAATCACTAGATCTGCGAGCACTCATAATCAGGCCTTAAGCACAATGCTGGAAAAGAACAAAAGGACTGGAAATGTAAGACTCGGGGCCACCATGGTAACTTTGAACTGAACAATGCAGCAGACTGTAGCTCTTTTTCCTTTGAATGCAGCGACTTGGGCCGATGTCCAGAACAGTAAGGAAGAGTATGAGGAAGTTGGACCAACTGCTGACAGACTAGAAGAAGACACCATGGAAGAAGCCAAGCTGTCTCAGAAGCACAGGGCTGCTCTGGAACTGCTGCATGGCACCTGACCTGCAACAAAGTTTAAAAGTCTGGGATAGAAAGCAAGATGAGCTGTGAGAAAACCAAAACAAAACCATTATATTCAATGCTACCAGTGCAAACTTTTGCTCAGCAATAGAAAACCAACAGAGTAACCAGCATTTTTGGCAAGCAGGAAAAGGAGATTATTAAGCACAGCTAGGTTAGACCGAAGATTATATATTTTCTCTCTATTCTCTTAGTATTGTTACATGAATCTCTGCCCTTTAAACTTGAACAAGCTCATGTTGCAAAGCACCTGTTCTGTCCTTGTGAAAAGCAACATGGGTGTTTGACTACGCCATGATAAAAACTGCGATCCTGATGATAAAAGTCTGATTCACACACACATTTGTGAAACTGCTTCAGACAGTCCCAATAAGTAGGCAAAGTCCTCATTGCTGCAATGGATGCTGCTTTTAGCTCCTTTGGCTGACTTTCCTTCTATCTTTAGGGCGCATTCAATGACTTTGACCTTGCTGAGGTAGAAGTGAAGGTGTCTGCCTGTTTCGTTTAGAGCTGGACAAAGCATTTTGAGGGAAGGGAGGAAAGGATAAACAGGAAGGTTCAAGAGTCATTGCAGCAATGCAGAACTTGTTTCTCAAATGTTTGATGGACTAGCACTAGTAAATGGCATGAAGAATTCTTTAACCCTTCTCACAAAACTTTGGTTCCTCTTTGTTTGCCTTGCCAACATCACACAGAAAGCAGTAAGAGCATTGCTCCCTAGGAGTATCCCACAGTATTACCTGTGCTGGGCCAATGGGCACTGCTTTTTAAGCCTTTCATTCTCAGAGATCCCCAATTTTTAAAGTAGGCTATATGACGTGGTAGAGATTTGTGGTTAAATGTTCCTGGGATATCAGCTGAACTCACAGTTCTGCTGTTGTCCAAAGAATGGCCAGACTTTGCAACCGGTGTCTACAAAGCAATAAATAGTTCTCTTCAGCAGAAGTGGAACTTCCCTCTCTGTAAACTCTGCTGTGATTCCAGGCTCATTCCTGGGCAGAGGCAGTACAAGTTCGTGGGAGATTTTCAGTTACCTTAGACTTCTAGACCATGTAATGTCAGCAGTGAGCAGTGCAGAGGACCTATCTAAAGCCAGTGGGCAAGGTTCAGAAGGGATCACGGTATAATATCTTCCTGTGCTGCCTAGACACTGTAATATATTTGTCTCCTGCAGCTTCATCCTCCAGACTTACGGCATTCTTGTGAATTCTGTTTGTGTACTAGTTCTGCTCTGGGAATTCAATAGCACTTGCTGGCTGTTTGGTGATAAAACAATGTAGGAACAGCAGCACTCCCCCACTCTACAGTGCTGCCTATTTTGAGTTTCCTAGTTAGAGCAGGGATACATGCTGAGTGGTGTAAAGAGTTGAGGAAGGCCATTCACAGAGGCAGCCTGAGCTCAGCCCATTCAGCGAGCACAGGTAGCCTCTGCCCATGTGAACAGGGCAGTTTCAGATAGGGTTTTCAGAAGTCCAGGAGAGTGATTACAACCAAAACGTGCATTTCATTTGTGAACAGACTAACATTATTCTGACAAATATTTCCTCTGGCCCAGATATACTGAATCAATGAAAGAGCATAGAATCAGCCAGCTGTTTCAGAAAAAACCCTTGTGCTTGTCACAGTTGTTGGGTTTTCTTTCTTTCTTTTTACCCCATTTTCCTTTTTTTTTTTTTTGTTCTTTTATTTTGTTTCATCTTGTTTTGTTCTTTTTACAAGTAGAAAAAAGTGGCAGCCTGGATTTTTTTGATAAACTTAAAGTGCTGGAGAAGCCAGAATGGTAACATATCATGTTAAGATGGATTATGATTTTTCATTTCTCTGGCTCTTCAGGCCCTCCTGATCCTTAAGCTGCTTATTCCATTTGACCCCAAATATACAGGCCCACTTCATGCTCCCCAAACCTCCAGACACACCATGAAGACCCTTGCACTCCCAGTATTGGAACCTTGCAATGATGAAACTTTAACCTTTTAGATTTCACGTGTGATATCCTAGAGCCTCCTTCAATGCTTTGGCCAATGCATATGCACCGCAGAGGAAGGGAGGAAGGGAGGGAGGGAGGAAGGGAGGAAGGAGTACACCAGGCCTGTAAGAGCTTTTCACAGTTACTCAAGAGCTACAGTGGCAGGGACTCTTGAAGTACAAGAGAGGGGTAGGACAGAGTGAGAGTCAGAATAGTGGTGATAGTCATTCTTTTTTTTGAAGCAGTCATATTTGTATAAATCTATGATTGTTTAAGATGAGCTGAAAAGTTATTTAATACATACATGACCTGTCTTGATAGTTAATTTTCAGACACACATTTCACAAATTTTAACTGAGTTATTTCTTCATTGTTTGCAAGTTTGCTTAAGATAATTAAATTTTGTGTAGACTCGAACAATGTACTGATAGAAGAGGATTTTTTTCCTCTTACATTTTGAATCGAGTGTGGTGAGCATTGGACAAAATTCTTTCTGCAGCAGTGGCTGTTGGAAGAGACTGAGCACAGATCAACAGAGCTTGCTCAATTCTGAACAGGCACTAAAAATAGCCTTTTAAATGTATACCAAATAGGTGATGTTTATATTTTTCTTTAGCTTTTTAATGCCGTATCATGAAAAAGAGCACAGAGGACATAGGTCTCAGAGTTTCCAATAACAGATGTCTAATTTTGACCTTCCTAATGTCATTTATAGACGGAAAAGATTAAAATTACGCGTGACCAAGGACACTTTCCTCCCAGGTCTACACGGTAGTTAGTGGTCACGTCACAAGAGTCACTAATTTCTAGCGGCATGAAGCACTTAGCACATGTGAGCACAGCATCTTAATCTCGATTTTTCTGTCTTTTGTGCCTGTAGAATAGAAGGAAGAGCAAATCTTCACTGACATGACCTCAGTTCTTTTCTTTCTCTAGCTTCAACTGGCAAAGAGAAGTGGATGTGGTGTGACTGCACCTTCTCTCACAGCCTCTGAGGGAAGAGGGAGCGCTGGCTATGTTTGCATTGGAAGGTACAGTGGGACATTGAGGCCCAGATAACTTGGAAAACCAGGATGGTTTCTCATATCTGAAGAAGCTAAGGTTAACCTATTTCCCTAATACTAGTTTTGGTATTTTTTTTTCTTTTGTGACCATGCCAAGAGTCACACAATATTCTGCAGTATTTTGAATCTTGCCTGATGGCTCTGATTAACAGTGATTAACTGAAGGTGTTGGTTCATCTCCTGTATTTTCCCGTATGTCTTGTTTAGAGTTGTTTCTCCATGCCATGAAAAAAACATTGTCGAAAACTGCTGGAAACATTGGCTTTCATCCTCAGACAGGTCATTCTTGGCCTGTTTGAATTCCTGTCATCTGCAGGGATGAGACCAGCTGTCAATATGCTCTTTGAAGTAATAAAACTTCTTCAAAGCCTTGCAAGTCAGCTCAAGAAAGCCTAGAAAGTGACAATATTCAGATAATCATTTTCCCAAATCTGGAAATAATGGTCACGATAAACAGAGAAGTGAATTTCTGCCTAGAAAATGTCTGCCCCCGTTTGCTCTCCTTTCCTAATGCCCTCAGATGACAGCGAGCCAGGTATTGATGAAACAAACAGGGTCAACACCAATAACAACAGGGCACTGGATTAAAGAATTCATAAAAAGCTCCAGGTCCACATCTGTCTAAATACCAGGCATGAGCTTATCGTGCCCCTCCTTCTAAATCACAAGTTTTTGTGATAAAATTAATTAGAATCTGAATTTTGTGACTTGAACAATCCTGTCCTTGCCTGCAGTGGCGTGTTGTTCAAACTGAGAACTGAATGAAACAGATATTTGGTCCTCTGCTGTTAATGCAGCATTTAATAAAGCATAGGGTCCCCAAAAGCTGGCACAAAATATGTATGAGGCAGTATTAAAAATAGACAGAAATGTAGGAGTGGTAAGTATGAAATTAGCAAAAGAAGAAAATAACTGTAAATAAAAATGTTCAATGTTACTTTTTTGAGCACTCTGCTGAGCAAAGTGGGGAGGTTGAAGAAGCTGAATGTAGACGTGAGCCAGGAGAAGCAGCCGCGTCCTGTAGTCAGGCTGCAGCCCCTTCTTCCCTTACATCCCACCTGGGCCAGCCACCAGCACAGCTCCTGCTTTGGAGAAGTGGGAAAATAGATTTTACTGTCCCCAAACCACTCTGCTCACCAATTGCCACCCGATTTTGAGGATCCTGGTTGCCTGGGAAACATAACTGGGTGTTGCTGTGGAAACTCGGCTTCGCTGACCACTGGGTTCCCCTGCCGCCAGGCGAGGAGATGGGAACTCTCCGCATTTGTGCTACCAAGTGGCAGGAGATAGCTTTGATAGCACTGGTGCTATCAATAAAGTTGCAAAACGGTGTTAATAGAGTTTACTTTCACTTATTTAAGCCTCCTCTGCTCTTGACTTTTGGAGGGAAAAAAACCCGAGGATAATCCATTTAGGTAATAGATTAGAGGAACAAGTCGGAGTAGGAGGAGGCATTTGTTTATTTATTTGGGCCAGAAAAGTTTCTAAGACTTTTTGTGCACAAATTACTTGGAAAAAATGGACTTGAAAGCCTCACAAAATGCACAATTTCACATTGCATTAATGTGAGCTTTTTGAAGTTAATATAGCCCATCCTTTGCTATTAGTGTTCCTGTGTAGTCAGTTGGCTTAAACTGTTCATCTCACAACAAACATATGCTGTAGGTTTGAAAGCAATAGCTGCTGCAGCCTGCATTAGCTCCTCGTTTGCAAGACTCATAACAAGTAGAAATGGTATTGACCATGTTTAACCCTGGTTCTGTATTTTGGGGCAAAAGGAGTTAAGAAATACCAGAAACAGAATGCTGTAAATTCCTCAATGGCCTCTGCTGGCTTTGAAAACAGAGCAGCAGCTAAATTTTCCTTCACTTTTAAGTAACTAATTGGAAAAAAACCACCATTACAGCTCACATTGACATCAAGGAAATAATAATAATAATAATAATACTTTGCACTTGTATGGCAGCTTTTATCCCAATTTTTCAAAGGATTTCTCAACCATTAATGGTGTTCCACTTTATTCTCTGTTGGTAAGGTGGTCACGTGGTGGTGTGGGAGCTGAGCAATTTATAGGGTGGTGGGACACTAATGCAGAGTTTAGGAAGTGATGCAGCCTACTGACAACAGCTCTATGGCTAAACCATGTTTAAGATAAAATAGTCTGTCTAATCTGTCACTGTCACAGCTTGCTGCAGTAGAAAGGGACAAAATCTTCTCTGTAATCCATTGATTCTACTGTGGATGCCACAGCAAAGGAAGCCAACTTTTGGCTGGTTTAGCAGGATCGCTTGATCTATTTACTTTAGCCAACCTTGGTCTTGGTTTTTTTTTGTCTTCCACAATGTTTAAAAATACATGCAAAAATATGTAATTGTGGTATATCTACCTATGATCACAGAAGGCAATAATAGAGTAAAAATGCAGAATAATTTGAGTAATTGTCTTGCTTTTTTTACACTTTTGGGGCTCCAAAATATTCTGCACTTGAATTTATTCAAAGGGAGAGATTTTGGCAAGTCAGGAAAAATATCTCTCTTCCCCTGTCTTTTTTTTTTTTCTTTTTTTTTTTAATTGGAAAAAGTACTGTTTTCTCACTGTAATAAATATTCACAAATCTGACATTCAAGGGAGTAAAGGAAAAAGAGGATTTTTTTTTTCCCCACTGGAAGGGTGACGTATGAGTAGCCCTTTTGTAAAAATACCTCCATATCCAATGTATAAACAATCAGTGCTCTGGAGGCATCTCTTAAGTGACCTTATGGACGTAAGGAATACTGTGTTATCCGAGGCTCTCAGGAAACCCTGCCTTATCTGTAACTAATATAAATCAGAGGAGCTCTGATGAAATCTATGGAGCTACATCAGTTTACACAGGCTGAAAATCATGCTCAACTGTTCCCAGTCAAACAAAGGCACACAATTCTCCATTTTCCTCAACAAAGGCAGATGCTGTACCTCCTTACCTGCTCCATTTGCTTTAATGAGGTGTTCACAGCAAAGCGTAAATGGTACCATTTAGACGTCAACATTAAGCATGGTGATGTTTTAAGAGTAGCACTTAAGGAAATTAAATGCGTAATCTGAGCTAATGTGAATGGTGTATGACTGTTGTTAAATAAAGCTAAAATGGACCAAGTAAAATTCTCTCAAGTGCCTCTAACGAAGGCATGTTGTTAGTTGTGTGAGTTACATACATGAGGCATAATCTTGGTGCACTGGAAATTTATCCATTCAGGTTTTTAACACGGAAATGGGGGATTAGGATGACTATGTCTGTTCCATGGCACTGGCATTATCTGTTACGACATTAGTGTTTGATATGCAAAATTCTAAAGGTGGAGAAATATTGTGTGTTAGGAAATCCTGGGGAGGGACTATGGTTGTTCTGTGTATGCAAGGAGACAGGCAGGTGCTGTTTTGCCCCTGTCCCCACACATTACAAATGTAAGTAGCAGAGGCATGATTCCATAGATTTACCCCAGTGATGTAGGCGGCGTCATTGGCTGTGCTGGAATTATACCAGCTTTGCTTCTGTCTGAAACAAGAATTGGGACTAGCTAATTTAGCTTAGTGTGCTGATATGAAATAGAAAGTGAAAATGTCATTATGTAGTGTTTCTTCTCATACTGAGAAACCGCTGGAGGCCTTGTAGGAATGGAAATGTTACTACTAACAAAATAGTATTGCCTTTGTGTGTATATATATATGTGTGTATGTATATATATATATATTTAAAATTTTCACTATATTTGCTTTAAAACAGTTTTTAGGAAGATGTTATGCCCATGTTAAGGCATGCCTTTGATTACTGGCTCTAACCATGTTTATGACGTCCAGCCTCTCCTTTTTTGTGCGTCTGTACATTAACCTGAGGACAAAGTAATAGCCTTTGCTAGACGCAACAAAGCCCTGTATTCATGGGAAAAGCATTATCACAGATAAAAAAAAATCTGATTTAAAATCATTTTCAGACCTTTCTACTACCCTTAGGTTAAAAAAAAAAGGAAAAGAAAAAGCAATGAATAAATTAGTAGCCACATCATCGTTCCTACAACCTAATTTCAATAGTATCGTAATAAAAGGACAAAGGTCATAGATTAAAGTATTGTAATGGAAATGCAAAATCTATATCTGCTCATAGGTTTAAAACTGTATTTTTAAAGATAGTACTAGTAATGATTATAATTTGAGTCTAGTGTCACTAATAAGAAAATAGTTCTATTTCATTCTGATTCAAGAACCAATATTTACAAGTGTGGGTGTATATCAGCATAAATAAACAGTTAACAACTGTACTGAGAATATCTGCATGGAGTTTTGGGTCAGCTTTAGAATGGTTTGTCTAATGCTCTTATCAAGACACCTGTTACAATTTAATCTTTTTTTCCTCTTTCTCTTAGTAGGAGGCAAGTAATAGACTCAGGATGTGGCTAGAAAATGAAAATAGGAATATAATTTTCCTGGTTTCTGCCAAAATGTTAAAATGCATCAAATTTATAATTAATAAATTACAAAAGTATCCACAATACTTAGACTAAAAGCACAGAGAGTAAGGCAGCTCAGACCTACTGAAGTCTGGCATCCAGAGTGCTCTATCCTAAATAAACAATCCTGTGAGAGAACCCAAACTCTGGTGAGATAACCCAAAGTGACTTCTGCACCAGTAAGTGCAGAAACTTCATCTCTCCCTCCACAGAGAGCAGATAGAATAATTTCCTACAACTTGAATATGAACAGTTCTCTTCCTTCTTCCTACTGTCCCTCAAAGTCAGAGGCAAAAATGCGTGGAGGAGGCTGTCATGAATAACATATATATTAAACTTTTGTCTGCAGTTTTTTACATGTGATTATTTAAAGGAAGATAAATAATATTGGCTTCCTATGATATGTTGCATTCCCTGCCCCTCCCTGCCCGCTTCCCCTACCCACCTTAAAATAGTTTCACATATGGTCGGGGATCCATGCAAAAATAACTGACATTCCCTCTACCTAATGTGATAGTACATAGTGCGGGGAAAAAAAAGTCATTTAACTTCTGTCATTTCCTAATATAATACTTAACAAGCAGTTTGCAGTGCCAAGGTAATGCTGTAGGACTCCTTCTCACCAGATCAGAACAGTAATAAAGAAGCACCTGAAGGATGCCAGGGCTTTATGTTCAGGGGATCTGATCTGTATGGCACATCAGGCAACAGACAGGGGACATAAGAATGTGCTTAGCTGGGAGGACTCTCCTCATTTTCACCTGCACATGCAAAGGTTTGCAGCCCTGTTCTGTCAGCTGGCATGGTGCCAGTTGAAGGACAGTGTGGAGTAGAGCCGCCTTCAGCCTTTCAGGTTGTTTTCTTCCACAGGAGCAGAGCCCTGACTCCTGCAGTGTTGTGTTGTCTTGTGGCCACCTCCCTTGCTGAGGTAATGAGTTTGAGAGCAGAGATACACAAACGATGATGTACCATTAGTGGCATGCAGGCTGCTTCAAATCTGTGCAGCCTGTGGAGAAAATTGGTCCTTCTGAGCATGCACAGGACACGGGAGCTGCTGATGGCAGCGGGTCCCAAAGTAGCTCAGCTTGGAAAAACCTGATCTGATGCACAGTGGAAGTGCAGAACATCTGCAGGTCTTTGTCCGGCTTAGTTCTTGTGCTCTCAAGTCTCCTCTGTTGCTACCAGGACTGACCTCTTACTCTGAAGTGTTTCTTTTGAAAAGCAACTCCTCACTTGTCCTGGAGTGTTTGGAGAGGAAAGGTGGGCAGAGCTCCTCCAGCTTCTTCCTCCTGGAGGCCAAGGTTAGGAATGGCGCTGAGCATGGACCAGGAGGGTGAAAGGGAAAAAGGGACTGTTTATTTTGCTGGTTAGAAGACTGTTTTGCCTGTGTGGAACTTACTTGCTGGTGGCAAGAGAGGAGCCTTGACTTAAAGGTGGAAACCATAAATCAATCTTAAGTAACCTTTTCCTGGGAACACAGTCTTTTGGAGTAATAGGCTATTGTAAATGGATGCACGAGGATGGTGGGATGCGAGGTGAGGCGTGGGCTGCACTGAAGTCCAGGTGATGTTTGGTACAGCCCATGTCTTCACCAGCCTCTTGTGAGCCAATCAAGAAACGTTATGAGCTACAGCTATAACCTGGTCTCCTCTGCCCTTCTAAAAGTTCCTTGGGATAAATATGTTCTGGAGATCACAGAAAGCCACAGATTTGTTTTGTAGAAGCTGGATCTGTCTTGTCTTCATGCATTTCACAATTTTCAAAGCTGAGCAGATTTGGTCCTCACTTATGCATGCTGGTATGCATAAAAATGGATCTTGCTCATAGTACAAGCTTCAGCCAGCTATTTTCTACAAGAGATTTCTTTTTAATGTTTAGTTATTTAATTTGAAAATAAGTACAACTGTTCAGACACTCTCACATAGAGGGCCTAGTCTTTCAACCCAAACTATTACAGAGAAGTTTCCAAAGAGCTTGCATTTCTTCTGTAAGGGAAAGGGAGATGTTTTGGGGCATTTGCTCACAAATGCAGCTCACACTGCATGATTTCAAACTCCTTCAGTGCAAGAGGAATGCGTTATCTTCATTTACCATTTCTTCCCGCAAAGGAAGCTCAGGTGGGATTCTCATGTCAGCGCAGAAGACACAAATCTGACTATGTGCATGTGTGTGTGTGTGCACACGTGTTTTAAAGGAAAGCTGGATTTTCCCACAGAAACTGCTCTAGCAAACCAGCGTGGCGCTCTGTGTTTGGCTTGGCCTCATCCTTCTGTGCAACTGCAGAATGAAGAGATGGAAAACAACTCGCACATAATTTGTGTTGTGTCTCTCTTCCAGTGACGTTCTGTTCTTTACCCTGTACTGCTCAGGTTTTCCAATTTGTTTTTAAATAGCTTGTGGTTATGGCTTCTCCTCCTTCCCTTGGGATACTCTTCCACAACCTAATGGTTCTCAAAATTAGAATTTTTCCTCCATCCCAGGTGTATGACTTTGTTTATAAAGCGGTGAATTCATGCAGTAATGTGCATGGTGCAGATGTTTCACATGGGGACATTTATGTGAAGTACTTCCATTGAAAAATGGGGATAAAATCAAAAAAACCTTATTAAGTGAATTTACAATATATTATGTGTAAACACGCTTTTATTTTGCAATTTCACTACAAAATTAGCGACACATGCAACTGTAATACCGTATTGCCACATAAAAATTAATTACCAAGAATTCTATTTTTCCAAAAGCTTAGGATCACAGCAAATTAATTAAAATTCTTCATATAAAAGAAGGAATTTCATAATACATTCTTACAAAATATATGTATAGTACATTTCAACCTTTTAAAATTTGTGACGGTAACAGGGGCTTTTTTCTTTTTCTGCCTTTTTAATAAGGCGGCAATTGAGATCTATCACATCCATAGCATATATCACTGTTTTTATTCTAGAATTCTTGTGAAAATAAAGCACTTCTTTTATTCACAAAAATCATAATTGCAACATACATAAAACCTGTCAAAGCTCCAATTTCCAATATTCTAATGAATATCAAAAGAGTCCAGCATTTGTGACTTTGACAAATTGCAAATGAGGTTTTATTCATTAAGAGGGCCGCTAATGTTTATTTAAATGCAATTTACTGTTGCATTATTGATTAGCTACTGCAAAATTATCTTACAAGGAGCACGTGTAGCAAGAAGATTTCAGGTTGAGAAAGGATTTATCTAGGGAAGGCCTGTAGGCTTGATTTAGGCCCCAGGACATGAGAGTTTTAATTTATCTGGAAAGAAAGGCCTGGTGGAAGGTTTGCTTTGTTTGCATTTAGACAGCAGATGAAAGGGGTTTTGATGTTGAGCTGAGAGAAAATGGCTGCCACTTTTGTTATTCACAGAGAGAATTGAGCAAAAGGAAAAATCTATTATAGGGGGCAAGATAAAAAAATGTCCTATTTTGGGAAGGAGAAATAATAAAGAAAATGTTGCTTATTATCTAAAATCTCTTTACACACTCCCCCCTCCCCACCATTGCATTAATTACTGAGCCCCAACTTGTTTTTTCAGTGCCACAAAACTCCAGTGAGATCGCCATGTCTGACCTGAGAGCACGAATTAAATCTGGGCCTATATATTTTAATGAAACCCGAATGTATAGTGTTTCCACTGCTTCCCAACATAAGCAAACACTTTCTGGCAATGTTTCACGGAACTAATTGATAACAGCTCCAAGAGTGTTACAGAGCCTCTTTGGCTTCCATCTTAAGGAGGGAGGCACTTGCAGTACTTACTTGTTCTAGCACCGGTTTTGTCTACAAGAATCAATTAGTCATGTAAACCACTGACATGAATCCTATCCTTCCTGAGGGGTTCTGCTGCAAGATTAAATGGGACTCAAGGAAATACATATAAGGGATAGAGGTTTAAGAAGGGGTAGTCACCCCATCGATCTAACAGACAGAAGCCTGTGAACCTAAACAATGCCACTGGATCAGGTGGAATCTTGTGAGCAGGCAGCTTCTGTTCCCGAAATAAACTATTTTAAATTTCCAGCTTGGAGAAAAGTGTCTTAAACAGAACAAACTGCTACTTCAAAAGGCATGGATCAAGTACACAGTAGCATGGACCTGAATGTCCTTTTCTGGACTCCTTACAATCTGACAGGGCTTCTCATTTCAAATGACAGTCAGGAAAACTTGGAAAGCTCTCAGCCAATTGCAAGGAGGGAGAATGATCCGACTGAAATTAAATCTGAAACTCAAATATTACACCAAGACCTTTCAACTTGCTCATTATTCCATTAAACCAACTGTAAAAGCACCGTTCTTCATCTGAAATGAGTTTAGAAAAACTTCCATTGTGTGACTTGGTCCACAAATGAGAGTGACGGGAGCAGAATGATATTTTCCTTCAGGGCTTATACCTTTAGTGACTCTGATGATGATGACTAAGTATCAGATCTGACAAGCTGAAGGTTAATTACTTACTCTGTGTTTCAGGTCTGTCAGGGCAGAATATCAGCATCGATTTATTTACCAAAAGTCAGGAGTATTTGGAATTTACTTTGGGCATAGAGAACTGTTGTTCTGAAGACTTGTTGTCTTTAGAACAATGCTAGTCTTCTACTAAACTGAAAATGTTTCTCTGCTTCTCATTTTGGCCTCATTTAAATTTCTCTTCTTTCATCAACTTCCAAGGATCTCTTGGTATTTTTCCTCTTTACCTTCAGTCCTTGGCAAACAGTAAAATACTTCACATCACATCAGTGAAGATCATGAGCAATTAGAAGGCTCAGATACAAAGCAAAGTAGGTGGCGTAACTTTGAGATGGATGAATATATCCACAGCGGTCCGTTAGAAAATACAGAAAACCTTAAGTCACACCGTTAATGGAAAAGTCTTCTTAAAATCAGGTCGGTGACAAAAGCCTTTCCACATGAATGTGACATATTTCAATCATTAACTGGTAAGGAAAACAGATTAGGTGGTGCTACTGCTTCAGCAAAGGCAAGGGATGTCTGAAATGCTGCAATTGAAGCATTGCTTGGTAACCTTTTCAGCCTTTTCCAATTTCAATTTTTTTTTTTTTTTGCAGTCCACGATTAAAATGGAAATGAAAATTTGTGGGAAAAGGGGTCTACTTATACCACGTACTTTTACAGGCTTCTGGTGTCTTCCTTAGCAGCATTGCTCTCCCCTTCTCTCTGACCTTGTCCTTCATGTGTCTCGGTATCTCTCTGTCTCCTCTGTTTTGTCCAAACTCAGGTTCTTTCTCACTCTGCTGTGGTTCTTCTTTCTACTTTTCTCAAAGAACCTCTTCATCCCTGATACCTGTGTTTAGTTGGGATTTATTTGGGTGCAGTTAATTAAATCTGGATTTCACCTGGGTAGCGTTGGAAACAGACATCAGAATTCCACTGGCACTGTATGACGAGAGACACTTAAATATAGATGCAGCGTCCTATTTCCTTTTTGTAGTCTCTAGTATCCTGTTCTTGTTTGTTTACTCAGACTATATATAGCGCTGCTCTTTTGTTTCCAGAAAAAAATTCCTTTGCATGTATTATCTATCCATAAATCCTTTTTTTTTCTGTGTAGAAGCCTACAGCTACAGTTGGAGTTAAGTTATGCTGAGATCCCTGATCAAAACACGCACACTTCACTAGAAACATCACTCATTGGGAATTTGCTCTGATGTTGCCTGCAACAAACATTTAGGAACTGTTTTGTTTTCTCTTCTCTATGTCTGACTTTAATTTAGAACCCAAAGCTCCAGTTAGTTACATGTATATTTAATATAATAACAATAATAATAATAAGAGTAATAATAATAATAACAACAACAACTGAAAAATGCTTTCTATGCAACACAAAATAATAACATTTTTATTATTTTCTTTGACATTCTCAGTACCTCTAACCTTTAACAGAAATGTTCTCTATTTCTTTAAAAGGCTGATGGCTATCCCAGTAGCTACTCAAGTCTGTGTCTTGAAAACAAATAGTTTCTTAGCGTTTCCCCCAATATCTTTGTTACAAAGACAAATAAGAATTTCTCTAATGCTGTCTTCTAAGCCAAAAGGAGTGTCAAACAAAACAACATTCTGTATAAAATAAAATCGAAAAGAAACTTGACATCCATATAAGACCTTGGGGAAAAATGCTACTTGTATATGTTGAGTCTCATAGATTTGTTCTACTTTGAGTAATTTACCTTGAGGATTTGGCATAATATGCATAGAAAAATCTTGGTAGAAGGAATATAAACAGAAAGACTGTGCAATGCAAGAGTGCAGAAATATAGGAAGAACAGTTGTGCTGGTGGAGCATTGGTCCTGTGCATCAAGGACAGCCAAGAGTCACATCAGATAAGTCAAGCAACTCCTATCATCTAATGCAGGATATCTATGCTAGACGTACAGAGGAAAAGGACAGCATTCAGACTATATTGTCTGTGGTGGGTTGGCTCTGGCTGGATGTCAGGTGCCCACTAAATCCACTCTATCACTCCCCTCCTCATCTGAAACAGGAAGAGAAAAGATAACAGCAAAACTCGTGGGTCGAGATAATGACAGGGAGAGATCACTCACCAATTACTGTCACGGGCAAAACAGACATGAATTGGGGAATATTAATTTATTGCCAATGAAAGCAGAGTAGGATTAGAAAAAAATAACAACTGAATCTTCAAACAACTTCTCCACACCCCTTCCTTCTTTCCAGGCTTAACTTCACTTCCCATCTTACCTACCTCACCTCCACTGGCCCAGGGAGACAGGGAATGGGGGCTGTGGTCCGGTCTTCACAAGTTGCATCTGCCACTCCTTCCTCCTCAGAAGAAGGACTCCTCACACTCTTCCCCTGCTCACTATGAGGTCCCTCATGGAGCCTGCCCCAGCAGTGCCTTGCCCTGGGGTCACGGCCTCCTTCAGGCACCTGCTCAGTAGTGCGATCCTTCACAGGCTGCAGGTGAAACTCTGCTCCACTGTGGACCTCCATAAGCTGCAGGGGGATATCTTGCCTCACTGGGGTCTTCATCATGGACTGCAGGGGAATCTCTGCTCCAGTGCATGGAGCATCTCCTCCTCCTCCTTTACTGACCTCCGGGTCTGCAGAGCTCTTTCACATATTCTTTTCTCTCTCTGGTTGCAGAGAGAATTGGTTTTCATATTTTTCCTCTCTTCTTAAATATATCCCAGATATTCTACCACCATTACTGATGGTCTTGGCCTTGGTCCACATTGGAGCCAGCTGGCATTGGCTCCATTGGACATAGGAGAACCTTCCGGCAGCTTCTGACAGAATCAACACCTATAGGCCCTCATCACCAAAACCTTGCCAAGCAAAGCCAATGCACTGTCAAGTTCCTCTTCTGGATTTACTCCTAGGCTTGGAGAAGACCAAAGAGACTCAGAGGGTAGAGACATGAACTTTGGTACAGAGTATTTTCAAAAGGAGGGATTATGTAGAAATGGTGAGGAATAATAAAAAGAAATTCAAGAGGGATTCGGATGGCAAAACACTGTCAAAATGCTTGTGAATAGAAAAGAGAGTGTTTAAAGATACCGCCATGGAATCAGCAAATATATGCTAACTATCAAAACAGTCTCTAGAAAGACAATTCCTTCCTCTCAGACTGATGCATTTTAGGCAGGAAGAAATTAACAATGAGATGAAGGACATTATTAAATGTAAGAATTTTGAATTCCAAATTGAAGTTCTGTTTGAGTGAGGAAAATAATGAAAAAAAAGAAGAAAAAAGAGAAAAGCTTTGGCAAGTAGGTGTTAAACTCAGTAAGGCAAGCCAAAAAAGGGTTCTGAAGAGCAGGTTGTTAAAGGCGTAAGAACTAAAAGTGAATTCTCTTCAAACACATCAGAGGCAGGACTTGTGAGATAGTCTGTGGGGCCAATAGATGATGGATATAGTAAAGGAAAGCTCAAAGCAAACAAAGCCATGTAGAGAAGCAAAATGAATTCTGTGCTTCTTTGTTCACTGGGAAGGGGGGAGGGAGACAAGGTAGACCAAAAACTTTGTTTACAGGAGAAATACCAGAAAAGAAGCAGCATCAACTTTTAAAGAACAGAGTTATCTCTCTCTAATCTGTTCCAGTTTCTCAAAGGAGTCACTGGATTTGCACACAAAGCTGATCTGATGGAAACAGTCCGCATAGATGTCTCCAAGTGCTTCATCAAAGGCTCCTAAAAAACCCAGCCTATCGTGCTTTAATGGCCAGATAATCACACATGAAAGTTCAAAGATAGGCACCTACCTCTGTAATGAGGCACCTGAATAAATTATTTGCCTCTTTTTTATTTATTTATTTTTATTTGTACGTGTCTTGCAGCTCATTTCATTGGGGGAAGAATGTGGGTTTGGCTGCGCAGAAAGTACGGATTGTTTTATTTAGTAGTCCAACATCAGGCGTACAAACCATTTGATGCCCATACAGGGACACACTTTGACACCTTTGACTACAGCCAGATGTACTAACTGCAGAAAATAAAATATCTCTTTCGCCATATATGTGTTGAGATGGAAAATAAACCACTTAGTTCTATTTTTACACTTCACCTGGCTGACGGACAGAAGAGCAGATTACCACTGGATTAAAACATTTTTTACCAGCATTCATCTGAGACAAGAAATCTCAACTTCATTGAACTATTCACTCTATAAAAACTCATCATAAACACACAAAGATTGCAATGTAGGAACAAATACAGAAAAATTAATAGTGTACAAGCACAAAGACTGGATGAAATAATCATGAGATCTAAGAAAAGAATACCGTTCCCTGCTACTAAGAGCAGCAGCACTTAGAACAATGACAACATCAACAAATCCTGGCTGACTAGTGCCAGAATTCCCCGTGATCCACACCTCAGGTATTCTTCCACACCACTGCTGTGAGAAGGCTTTACTATTCTGAGACAAGAGAAAGAAAATTTCATTGTGCAATCTGATTTCTCAGCTTCATTTTCCACATTTTCCCGGGAAAATGTAAGTCTCTATCACAGTAGCAAATTAGCCCCCGAAGATGCTAGATGGGCCTGAAAGATTTGTCATTCGATACTGCTGCAGTTGTTTTGGAAATAGTCTTAAAAGAAAATGGCGTTATGCCTGTTTGTTAACGGAATCTGGAATCTGCAGAGCCTGTATATTTTTTGAGTTTTATAAAGAGTCTCTCTATGAAGTCTTTCACACAACCAGTTATTTGGGTTGAAAAGCACTCTACATGAAAACACTGGCTTGAATGTTGAAGACAGGAATAGCAAAGTTTTGCCAGGTTCTCTGTTTCAAATTCTGAAGTAAATTTGGTGACTTCAGAGAAATTATACGGGGAGTCACTCCAGGCTCTCCTAGGCAGCCAGTACTCTAAAAATGTAACATTATAGCAAATCAAATCAGGGAAAGCATCATCCCAGCAATGTGTGCAGCTCCTGTAAGATTTGTCTAGCTCTGCCAATAAAAGTAGTGCGTTATTTGTTTGGGGTTTTTGGTTTGTTTGTTTGTTTGTAGGGTTTTAAAATTTATTTAGAAATTATGAAACAAACACAACTCCAATAATTTGTTACAACTGAGGCTGGCAAGCGGGAGGTGTGCTTTGGTGTGTTTTCAGTCAGGCAGGTGCAGCTATGTGCAGGTTAACAAATGCAGTGAGGATCACTGACGCTGCAGAAGCTTCTAAATACCTGTCTGAAAGATGCTGAGGGCGAAATAAAGGAACTGTAGATTGTAGCTGTAAAACTACTTAATTGGTGACTGTTTTGCATTCTTCTATTTTTTTCTTTAAGATTAGATGTTAATTTTACATGCCCTGTGCATCTTTTAAAGAAACATGGAGGTTCTTGCCAAAAAGCTTGAATGGCTGGTATTTTGCCAGAAAGACTTCTGCCTGCCCCCAGGATTGACACTCTGTCCCTCCTGTCTTTGCTGAACTAATTACTTGCAGGAATTAAATTACAGCAACAAATTGGCACCTCATCGTGATTGGAATCTGTTTGAAGCAGGCCTTTTTGTTACACATTGTATTTTATAATTCCTTTTAAAAAGGCCTATTGGGGGGATCTCAGTAAGATTCATGCTGGTGGGACAGTCTGTGGAACACTGCCCTTTTGTTTTATATTGCTCTGAAGAATGGCTGCTCTACTTTGAAAGAAGATTCCAAAAACGGTCCAGAAGGGGGATGATGGCTCAGTTTTTATTCATCCAGTCTTGCCATCATGTTCAAGTTTAGAGATGACTTTTCTGCTTGCAAGTCTTGCAGACTTCTCCAGTCCTTTGAAAGTCAACCTGGCTTCTCTTTTTTGCCGAGTCTCTTAAAAGGCCTGTCCTGATTTTGCCTCTGCAGGTCCATTGACTGAGTGCATCCCTGATAGAAGGGTAGGATTGCAAAGTAGCTGCTGCTGTGACCCTGCTTTCTTGTCTATCCCTTTGCCTCTAGGAGACTCAAAGATGTTTTTTCATAGATGGAGAAAAGTTCTCAGGTGTTATTAAAAAACCCCCACAAACAGTGATTCCGTTGGAAAAGGCTTATTGATCAAACCCAAGACTTCTCAGAGCAGTTTGAGAGTTTGGATTCTGCTTTCCATCACAGAAAGTTTCCCAGGTTCAAGATGAAACCTGATGAGAACAAGGAAAAGAATCTGACTCTACAGTTCACTGTTAAAGGCATTTCTGTTAGATAAGCAAAGAGAATTAAATGTTGTCTCAGAATACCACACTTTCTACAGCTCTGTATGAAAAAGGAGGAATTACAGATCAAAACCCCCCATTTTTTAGCCTAACACAGAATTAGCATCTCCAGTATGAAGTGATTCTATCTGCATGAAGGATATGTTATTTTGGTAGCAGTTCATCTATGATAAAAAAAAAAAAGTAACAAATCAAAGGATACCTCATCCTTGGCAAAATAAGCATCTCACCTTCCATGAGCAAGAATAAAAGAGAGAAGACACAAAGCCATACTGCATGAGGTAATCCAAGGTTCATCTGCCTCTCACATACTGGTCTTACAGCTCGCTAAGCAGTCACGTATTGTTACATAAATCTGGACTACAATTCTTCACTTTTCCCACTTCAGAAAGCAGCTGTCAGACAGAGGCCCTTAATAAAAGGACTATATCTTCCCACTCTTCCTCTCCACACATTGTCACTTGCTTCCGAAATCATTCCTCTGGAAAGACTACTCCTGGAACACAGAGATAATTCCTGATTAACTAAGGTAGCCCTAACAAAGACATTAAAAACAAAGTAAGAGTGCAAAAACATCCTTCCTCAAAAACCTTATCATGGGTTTATGGCTTAAGAGACAGTATAGTCTTGCTTTGTCAGCTGACAGAGAAATTTCCTAGGAAATCTGGAGAAGCTCCAATTCTGAAGACAATTTTGGAAACTGGGCAATTGAAAGGATTGGTCAGAGCCTCGCATTGTGATCAGATTTCTGATTGAGATCTTTATCCTACTATTAACACTACATGTTCTTTCTTGATTTTTTTACCTTCCATGTGACTTAGGTCAGGATCCATCCAAAACCCACAGGAGCCAGGTGGTCTGGATTCCTCGCAAATCTCTCATTGGATACTACATCCTTAAAATACATAATTTTTCTGAAGTGAGATAAGCCTGAAATGTCTCTAAAATACTCGCACGTGGTAGGTTTTAGAGTTGCTAATGCAAAAGATAGGCTGGTATTAGTGTTTATTTTCATTCATTTTAATGCCTTTGTGCAATAGAAGAGGGGGAAACAGCACATACACATTCTCTGTAGCAGGACCTCAGTATGGAATTGTGAAGAGAAAGAAATAATAAGGCAAAATGTGTGGCTGAAGTAAGGAACACATGCAGGAGATAGCACATTGACATAAAATTAGGAAATCTGTGAGTTCCATAGCTGGAGAAAACAGCCTATTAAATGAGAAGACCTGGAAGACTAGAAAGAAGCAGGAATATAAGAGTAGGTAGGGCACTTAGCATAAAAAAAAACCAATAAAAATTTATGGTTTCAGCAATTAAAATGGAAGAGTGGGAATTAAAATGAAGAAGCATAGATTTGTTTTGTAGATAAAGAATTCCAAGTCAGGAAAAACAAAGAAAAAACCCACTGCTGTGGGTTCCACATTGAGTAGGACACCAAGGATAGGGGAGGCACATCAGGACTGCTTGAGGGGACACCCGGCAGAGCAGGAGCTGCCACTCTGTGCAGGATGAATGTTCCCTGCAGCCCAAGTGGCCTGGCAAGGAGCTGCAGTGGCCAAGGCAGTGGCACCACTGCAAAAAGCCTTGCTGCCCAAAGCATTGCTACTTCTGCTTCCGAGGAACTCAGGTCTCTCTTCTCCCAGGCTGTCTCCCTCACTTTAAAGTCCAAGCACCTCAGGAAAGAGGCCTCCCGCCAGGGTATAAATGTAGCCTATCCTGAATTTCATGAGCGGTCACAGATATGTGCACCATTTTATCAAAAATTCAACTTTGACTGACTTCAACTGAACATAATGAGAAACCCCTTTGAGAATAAATTGAAATAGAGTGAGCAGAGCAGTAAAGGCAGCTTTATCAGAAGAACAGATCTCAGTGACCTCTCTGGGTTTTTTTTTCCAGTCTGCCATTAGTAATAAAAAGCAGAGGTATAATGAACATTGCTTTCTGCAACAAAAGTGTTAATTATTCCTTCTCTCCCACAGAGGTAGCAAAATGTCATTGATGACTGGTTTGCAAATTCTATAAAATATGCTTTCATCCAATTTTACTACCAGAAAGAATCAAATCATTATATGTTTTAAATTATATGTATCTTTCAGCTCATTCTGAATTTTTCTCCTAGGTACAAATGGACTGTTTTTAGCTTAGCATGACTGAAAACAACAATGAATATTAAGGTAGTGTTATCATGCCATTTAGTATGCAGAGAAGAGAAGTTGTTTCATTGCTAACAGATATTTTTATAGTTAAATACCAGTAATTGTCATCTAGTATGCTTAGTGACAAACTGGAAACTTCAATTTACAAAAAAAATTATTAAATAGCATTTCCTACATAAAAAAGAGAGACATTTTGGAATCAAGTGGGAAGAAAAAACTCCAAACCACAACTCTTTGCTTTTCCACTTGAAAGAATCACAGAGAAAGACCAGTGAAAAGAATTAATTGAATGATATACATTATACCACAAAATAGCATTAATTCCTACATCAATTTTTTCAGACTTTCTTGTTTTGTAAACCACAACTGACTAAAAGCGTCTGCAGTGTGAGAGTTCTGTAGAAATGCTTGGAGAAGATTTTGAAGTGGTTGCAAAGCAAAGAGAACTGATAGTGCTTTCATACTAGATTAACAAATCTATTGTTTATTACCTCAATGATATGACATGCTGTGAGGTGCCTATGCTCATGCAGTAATGATTAGCTAGTTGGCTAACTTCCAGCCAGTAGGGTTATTAACACTATATTGTGAAGCTTCAATGTAAGTTTGATTTCCTTGTACTGTATATTGCATGAAGAAAACTTCTATTAATCAATATAAATTATTCCCCAAACAATAAGGCACGGCGGGGGTGAGCAGGAAAGGCTGGAAATGAGGTGTTAGTGCAAAAAAAAAAAAAAGCAAAAGAATAAAGGAAGTCACGTGTTCTGCCTCTAATTAATGTTGGAGGAAAGTCTTTGAAAGGCAGAAATCTAATGGCTAAACCAGAAGACTGACTAATGGCCTGTGCTAAGAAGTAGAACTGGGATGTAAACTTACACATCAAGTTTTTCCCGTTATGCTTCAAGTTTTACCCGAAAAATAAGGATGCCACCTCCCTCCTATTAAAGAATCATTAAAACATTAAATGGTTGACTGAGAATGCTTTCTATCAGAGGCAGATGGCAGAATTTAACATATGACGTTGAAATAATATGAACATGTATAGATGAAGTCCAGAGTATGTATCTCTTACTGACATTGTTCCTAACTTAGTTTTTTATTTCTCTTATTTTAGAAGTAATAGCCTCAGGCATGTACTTCCAGGACTACTCACCATGACAAAAATCTCAGTACTAAGTAGTGCAAATGCAGTATCTGACATTATTCACTAGGTTAGGAATTGAATAAGAGCATAGAGAGTTCAGCTGGACTCTATTAGTGCTCATAGTTCACCAACCTTAGGACCAACAAAAAATTGTTCTGCTTATTTAAACCCTTGCTTTTTCTCTAGTGTTACACTGGAAATGGAAAAGACTAGTCAGTTTGATGGGTTAAGAACTGTGGACAGCTACTGACTTCATGTTCACCTTTATGGGCTATCAGATATTAATTTCTGCCCTCAGCCAGCATACCCACAAAGCTGGATGTGATATATGCCTCACAGGTGTGCTGTGGATCAGATGTGTCGAGTATTAGTTGTGCCAATGAAAAGTGCTATACAAAACATTGCCGTGAACAGACGGACACAGAACCACTGACCAAAGAGGTCCTGGCATCAGACAGATTTCTGTGTGTTTGGAAGACTCCTCAATGCGTTTTGCTTTTGTTTTGTTTTTATTTATACAGAGACATGAATTTTAAAGTATTTCTGTGAGCACTTAGCTCTGAGCAGGTAAACTGAGACCACAGTGCTTACTGATGCTTACACTCTTCTTGGGTTGGATTATGTGCTGGTGCCAGCTGAGGAAACTATTTCCACACATTCTTAGCAGTAGATTGTATGAATGGAATGATTGATATCTGTGAGACTACATAAGCATTTTTAAATACTTAAGTAAAACATGTACTAAGCCAGAGGCTTAAGCTTCACTAAGAAGTTTGCACAAACTGCAGCTTCAGACGGAACAATATTTCTGTCCTATTTCAGCACACGCTTAACTTTAAGTTGGACACACAGACCAACTGTGATCCATGGGACCCTTCGTATGCTTGTGCCTGAAGCTCAGCGTGTGCTTAATGGACCGATGGAGCTGGGCCTGACAATAAACAAGTCTGCTGGTATCTTCAAGATCCATCTGCTCCCCTCATATCTAAACCTTGATAGAAGTGGCTTAAATGGACATGTTTTACTCCTCAGTTGGAGTGGGCTGAGGGCACACAACATGGCCAGTTATAGCCAGCGTTACCATCTGTCTGGGTTTTCCTAGATGTACTCTTTTTTTTCCTATGTACATTTTGATCTGGATAGTAGTTGCATAATTTTTCCTAAATGCTAGGCAGAAATGGGGCAGCTCTAGGGTCAGCAGCTCAAATAAGAGGACATGACTTGGTGCCAAAAAGCTGTAAGTTTTTATCTGAAATTATGCTTAACAGACTATTTGAAAACAGGTTTAAGAAATAAAAAAGACATAGGAAGGTGTGTTTTCAGAGCAGCAGTCTTTTTCACTCCGAAGAATTTTAATTGGACGGAAGTAAACTTTTCTCTAGACCATGTTTTTACCAAGGTGTTGCAGTGCTTGTGTTTTGTTTCCAGTTTCCAATATTAAGGATATGGATGCTATGATATAGCTACATTTAAGCAAAAAAATAAGCAACCTTAAAAGGTTTTTTTTTCCTCCCCTTGAAAAATATAGAGGAACACCAGCAGTCAAAAAGCAGTCCTTGAAAAGTACAAATAGCTCTGCTGAGCAAATAAAAAAGGTTTTGTCACTGTGCCACACAGCACATCTAGTAAGTGTTTTACACATCCCTAAAGCTGAATTACTAGTGAAGTGAGTAACTTTGAAAGTACAGAGCCTATGATGGTTTGTGTCTTTACACTTTTCATTTAATGTAGATAGCATGTGGCTGATGCATGAGGATGGATATAAGTGAAACAGTTTCCATGAATCTACATATACTTTGTCATATGCATATAAAATACGGAATGAAATATCAGATATGAAATGAAAAAAAAAAGGAAAAGAAAATAATCAAAAGACATATAATTGAGGGAATGAACAGACAAGAAAAGTGGATTTGCTTCTAGAAAAACGTAGAGAACAGAGATTTGAGAAAAGAGAATGGAATGATTAAAAACTAACCATAAAATAGATATTAGAAATACATAAAATGAAGTCAAAGCTTAGCATAAGGAATAAGTAGGCACAATTTCTAAAATGTGACAGATAATAAGAAAAAAAATTAAGAGAAAACCCAAAGGAAATTAAAAATAGACATATGGTAAGAATCTAAATGAAAAGTTTAAAATTTTGTACTTAGCTATTAGCAATTATTTAAAATTTTAATCAGTTTAAAGGATTATCAACAGAAGTTGTAAATTCTGAGGGAATATTCTGCCTTGTTTGATACTATAATAATGAAGGGCATATACTTAAGGTGATTATGTCTCTAATTAAAGGGGATTATTCCTGAGTTAAACTTCAGTTCCTCTTGGTTAGTCCTGTGATACCCTACTTGATTTATTCTACCCATAAGATGATAAATAGGAAAGGTCAATAAAAATAAGGTGGACACATGTAGACCTAGTGAACACTGCAAAAAAAGTATCAATTTCTAGCTACCGAAGACAGTCAACTAACAGAAAAATTTACCACAGGGACTAGCAGATTCCCCAATAAAGTGAAATGCTGCAATTTACTGGATGCCTTTCTGAAATGCATAATTTCTTCCCAAGTTATGTGTCGGATGAAGAAATTGTTAAGACTTTTTTGTCCGTGGGAAGATTGGCAACCACAACCAGGGTGAAGCAAAATATTCTGTGGTCACTCTTTCACGACAGGTCCTTACACTGGCACGCTGTTGCAGTGGTATCATGGGCATGTCAGGATAGAGTGACTGTAGGTGAGAGCTCCTGTAAAATAGTCCCCAAAGGCTATGCCTGCCTGTTCCTATCGCTAGGCAAAGCCTGGGTAGGACAGCCCACATTTCACGTGGTAGCGAATGGCATCGCTAGTTCCTACCTCCAACAGCATGAGGAGAAACACCTCAATTATCTCCAAGTGTATTTTTTAATAATTTTTATCTACTTGGAAATTCTTCAGACACTGAGAGAGGAACACAAACCTTTTCTTGCCTCTGAAATGCCTAATTTGCAGGTTGCTGAAAGCGAGGGTGGGAACATAAAACTGCATGTTCTGTTCATGCTTTTCCCATGGGCTTGTTACAGGACACCGGCAAGTCTTTTATCTGAGCCAGCAGAGTAACGCTTATACTCTTGGCTCTTAGTTGCCATGGTCTACCTACTCCTTCCACAGCCAGTGTTAGTAGTGGTTGCTGCCTGCCCGACAGCCTGTCCATCGGTTTTATTTCAGACGCATATTACACACAACATCCAACTCCTCCATAATTCAGATGCACTGAGTAACACCTGGAAGCTCATTTACTCTCTGAATATCTAGGTAAAAAAGAATTTTAAGTAGCAGTGAGGATCTGTCATCCTTGTACTCCTCTCTCAGAAGCTTCTGGAGATATCCTGTATATTAAAATCTTGCCACTTATCAAAATATTTTCATTTATACAGGTGGTTTTACGAATGACTTAATTATATTTTGTTGCCAGCTTCTGATATAGCGACTTATTTGTTTTTCTGCCATGTTAAGAAGAATGTCCCACCTCAAAGGTTAGGTATTTTTGACAATAATTATAAAAGTAAAATTAAACAGTTAAAGCTTTTCTCACCCCTTCTTCCCTAAATATCCCAGCAAAATTTAACCCCGGATGAAAGAAAAATCGTAGAACTCTGTTGTGCCACTTCTGTTCTCTTGGAGATGGACAGGCCCTAATTTCTACACCAGAGATTGCTCCTCCACTTGCTTTTCTAAGTGAAGGAGGACATAGACCCTTCTACCTGTGTTAACAGTACATAAAGGGATATCACAAATATTTGCATCTGACACCATTAGACCCTTCATAGAACATGTACCTTTTGACAAGTGCAGAAAAATCAAGGACAGAGAGGAAAATATGTATCCCTATGATGCCTCCTGAATATATCTCATTCAATCACAACTCAAAAGGGTTGTTTTAGTTATATTTTTGTTGTCTATTTATAATGTAGGTCTTTGACCTTACTTTATGCAAGAGAAAATGTCTGCAAATGAGACGACTATAAACCAGTGGCCCCTTTGCACTATTGAGCCAAGGACTTACAGAAGTCTTGATCCCTTACTCTCTTGCTGGTCTCCTAGTCCCTCTCTGATTTATAAATGGAAATATTTGTGTTCCTACATCACCAGATGCTTCCATAAGATCTCCACTTTCTATTGGAAGGTCATTAAATGAGTCTCGAGGTTTACTTTCATTTTGGTTGAAAACGTGGCTGTTGTTATTTGATGGGTCCCAAGTCTTGTCCTTTTCAGGGATGGTAGGCTCTTTGTTGGGAGCCAGAGCCAGAACACTTTCCCTTGGTTTGAAAACATTTAGGATCTAATCAGGGGGGCCAAATACAGAATGAGGAAGCAAAAGTTTTGAAGAAAATAACACTGAAGTCCATGTGATTGTCTGAAGGGACTATAGAAAGCAGAGAAAAGTAAATCAGCTGCTTGTTGCAGGGAATCATGTACCCACAAGTCTTATGGAAGGTTGGGAATAGTAATTTGGAAATCAGTGTATATGAGAAAAGCTCATGGAATTGTAAGGGAACATAAGGAAGAGATACACCTTTTCATCTCTTTTTTCCTATAGTAAAATGTTTGTGGTATGTGTAGGTAATGACAATCATTGTACCCTTGCTGGAAGAGAATCAGGTCAGCAAATACTTCAGCAAACCACGTAACTCCATGGACCCCAGTGGGATATATACAAGAACACTGAGGGAGCTGGCTAATGCCATTGCTACATCACTCTTGATTATTGTCCAAATTCATGGAAAAGTGCCTGAGGGCTGGAGGAAGGGAAATGTTTCTCTTATCTTCAAGAAAACAGGACAAGGGCAAGAGGGAGAACCTAGGCAACTACAGGCCTGTCAGGCTCGTCTCAAACCCTGGGGAGGTGACAGAACAAATCCTGGAAACCATCTACAGTCACATGAAGAACATGGAAGTCATTAGTCAGGAGTAGTCAGCATTGACTGGCCAAGGGAAAGTCATGTTTGACAAACCTGACAACCTTCTACCATGGAATGACTGGCTTGAGAGTTGAGGCGAGAACAGTGGATGTAGTCTATCTTCAATGAGGCTTTTGACATTGTCTCCTATAAGATCTTCATGATTAGATGGAACACCTCTCCTGTGAGGAAAGGATGAGAGAATTGGGATTGTTCAGCCTGGAGAAGAAAAGGCTTCAGGGTGATGTTGTTGCGGCCTTTCAGGACATGAAAGGAACTACAAGAGAGCAGGAGAGAGACTTTTTACAAGGGCATGTAGTGATAGGATAATGGGAAATGGCTTTCAGGTGAAGGAGGCTAGGTTTAGGTTGGATGTCAGTAAGAAATTAGGGTGGTGAAACACCAGAACAGGTTGCCCAGACAAGTTGTGGATGCCCCATCCCTGGAAGTGTTCAAGGCCAGGCTGGATGGTATTTGAGCAACCTGGTCTAGTGGAAAGGGTCCCACTGGCAGGGAGGTTGGAACCAGATGATGTTTCAGGTTCTTTCCAGCATGAACCATTCTATGATTCTATAATCACAGATAAACTGATGAATAACAGGCTGGTTGAACAGTGAAGTGAACTGAAACCTTGCTGCATGTTTGGGCCCAGAGGACTTCATCAGTGGGAGGTAGTTTAATTGGAGGCCTGTTACCAGTGGTGTACCCTAGATGTCAATAGTGGGTCAAATCCTGATCAGTGCCTTCATTTATGATCTGGGTGATGGGACAGAGTGGACCCTAAGCAAGCTCACCGACAGCACAAAAGTGAGAGGACTGGCTGATATACCAGAGGGTCATGCTACCATCCAGAGGGACCTCAACAGGCTGGAGAAGTGGAATGACAGAAACAGCATGGAATTCAAGGGGAAAATCCTGCATCTGGGGAAGAACAATCCCAAGCAACAGCACATTGTGACCACCAATCCAGAAAAGAATTTTGCAGGAAAGACCCTGAAGGTCCTGGCGAATACAGAGTTGAATGGGAGCCAGACATGTTCCCACACGTCCACGTGCTGCAAAATTGGATAATGGTATCCTGGGCTGCATCAGGAGACATGATGTCAGGGGATGTGATTCTTCTGTCAAATCATCTTAATGTGGATTAAAACAACAACAACAACAACAACAACAACAACAACAACAACAACAACAATAACAACAACAAAGAGGCATTTTGTTGCTAACTTAGTTTTGAGGAATTTGTTTTCCTTATGCATGTGACACCACTGAAGGTTTTTGAGAAGGCAAGGGGAAAATAAGAATAGTTAAATGCAGCAGTATTGCACAAAAGTTTAGGTATGGACCCCACATTTTAGCAGTTTCTGTTAATTTTAGAGTTTTGTTTCGTCTTGAATTCCAGCTCTCCTGTTTCTGGGTTGTCCGGTTATCAGGTCCACATCCTTTTCGGAGTACTCCCCTGTTTCTCACACACTGTGTTTGAACTTCTTTGCCCTTCAGAATCAACCCACCCTCAGAGGTGGGGGGTGACACCTGTAGGCCTCCCCAGGCAAGGGAGATACATCCCCTCTATGCCAGACACTAACCGGCTCCCTTCTTCCCACGGGCTATCTCACCTGGTAACTCCAGATTATCACCCTGTAATTCCTCCCACTTTGCTGTTTACTGCCTGCAAACATTACACTCACAGATGGTGAGCATCTCTCCTTCCCCCTTCCAATCATCATTCGGCCATGCCACAGCGCACATTGTTAGTTCTCTTTAATCTTTCTCCATAATTAAATGAAAAGCCAATTTAAAAGGAGCCGTAATAAAATTTCTTCTCCTGAAATTAAATATAAAAATAGTTGCTTCTTTTTATGTATTGTAAGCGATTAATAGGGAACGGGGCTGTTTCAGTAAGAAGTTCAAATAAATGTTCCTTCGTGCAGTGGTGCTGTTGCTGCTGGTGAGGAAGAGATCTGTTTTGCCTGCTGACACTGGGTTTTCTCTTTCATGGCCATTTTTCATACCTGCAAAACAGTTTGCGGACTCTTTAAGCAGAGAAGTGGGGGGAGGAGGGAGAGAGGGTTGATAGGTCTACATTAGCTCATTAAAAACTAAAAAACCATTTCTATTTTACATAATTTAACATGGCAAACTATTAAAAAAAAATAAGGTGAAAACTGCAACCCCTAGGCATGCGTTTAAAACATCCTCATTTAGATGCTAATTTTGATTCCTAGTGTATGGCTGGTTTAAAAAAAAAAAGCCATTAACAAAGGGGCAGATTACTTAAAAGGCATTATTAGGCAAATATGTATGAGTTTTCTGATACCAAGTGGCCCTTTTATGACTGAATACAGCTGCTAAGTAGAGTGACATGGAGATATTTGTATTAAAGGGAAAGAAAAAGCCACCAGATTTAAAAAAATACAGACCAAAAAACAATAATTATATAGAGTGCAAATCACACAGGTAAAAAAAAATGCTTTAAAAGGCAAGTAATACTTTCTCCTTTAAATATTTAGAAAATGTGTGGCTCTGCAGGTGATGTATATTGCCAGCTGAATTCTAGGATGTACCTAACATTTATGTAATAGTGAAACAAATGTTAAAATGTTGCTATTTAATTCTAATCATATATCCTGTTTTGTGTGTTAGTAAAATAACATTGACAGAAGAGTGAAATGAGGAAAATAACAGGCAACAGGAGAGGAAAGCGCATTCTTTCCAGCTGAGACTGAACTCATGACTGGCAAAAATAAGGTTATAATGACATTAAAATGAAAACTGTTCAGACAGAAAAGATATAAGTAAATGTACTGTGCTGTATAAATTAAATGAGTAACAGAGGATGGGCAGATGGTTGCTTAACTGCATCACAGTAAAAGAACAGTGAATAGGTTTTCACTGAGAGCTCTCTTTCTGAACCTGAATAAAATTTTCCTTAACAGGAGGAAGGCTAAGGGAATTTCTGACTCTGAGAAGAAGAAATGAATTTGAAAAGCAGAACTAATTTTGATTCTCTCTTAGTTGTTAGGGTATTTGAATAATTTTTGTGTTCTCTGTAAATTATCCAGTTAAGAATCAGAAGCCTAAGCCACAAACAGCTGATCATTCAGTTCTTTGTGGTCCTCAGCAGCCCCAGAAAAGGCATTTCTGCTCTGGAGAGTCCATAGTGTTCACAAGCTCTTCTCTTGGCAAGCACAGGGCAGTTTGGGTTTGTTTGTATTTAAATGTTTAAACTGTATAACGAAACATGGATGAGAAATGAAAGCAGCTCTTTGGCTTCCTCTCTCTCAGATCATTCCCTTTACGTGTAACATCAAAACTTGCCAAAGCAGACTTTTCTTACACCACAGCTCAAGGAGTTTGAGCACTGTTAAAATGATGGAGAGAACTCATCTCACCAGCATATCTTGTTAGGTGAAGCAGGACAGAGAGAAAAGTAATTGTTTGTTATGAAAATGGGATGTTACATGAGTGTAAGAAGAATGGGATATCCGTCTTCTTGTGGTGAACTTTTAAATTTCCCTGCTTTATTAAAAGGGCTGGAAGAAAAATATGAGGATTTAGTGACTCATGTTGCAGTTCTTTAAGATGCACCAAGGTAATCAATATCAGTAGAGCTACGTACAGCATCGTGTTTAAATTGCTTTAGTATTGCCCCGGAGTCTATACAGTTAGATGAAAAGTGACCATGGAAGTGTTATCTGAAGTTAGTCCCAAAATACCTTTTTGACTCAAAACAATTATTTTATTACGCATTTTGTATTTGATATTTTTAAAGCTTAGCACCATTGAGAATCTCTGAATTATTACTTCTCTCTTCATTTCATTATTTTAGGATAAAGAAAAATAAATTGAGGTTTCAAGAAAAAACTAAAGTAGGCTGGCCTAAACCAAAGATAATTCATGATTATCCATGCCAATAATGCCGCTTTGTGTATTTGCTAAGTGACATGGAAAACTGAGTTAACAGTAAATGTAAAGTATTTCCCAAACACAGCTGTAATGTGGAAGTGGAAATGATTTGGCAATATCCCACACAGCTGAATCCTGGCATGAAGTGGAGTTGAGGTAAGGATGGAGGAGCTTATGCTACCGGTTTTAGTGCAGGTATACACTAGTTTTCTGTTGCAAGTCAATTACTTACTGATAGCTAGAATTTGTTGTAGGTAAAGGTTATTGAGGCTATGTTGTAAGGGATGGTGATTTATTCTCAGAGAAGTTTATACAAGAAATGTCTGTTCTACTTTTCATAGGTGCTAATTATTGCAAGTTAATCAATTATTGTGCAAAGGAACCCTTATGAAACTGGGGATGTTCTACTTCAGACATTTACTAAACCTGAAAGAGCTTTGGGAAGTGTACTGTTATGAAAGTAGAAAAACAGTGTGTTTTGTCAAGCAAGAGGAGTGAATGAAGAGCCTATAGACTACTCCCAGGTAAATGCAGGATGCGAGACTTGAAAAGTGAAAGATGGCAAATGAACGCAACCTGTGGACTATGGAACAAAAGTGGAAAGCACAGTTTAATGAAGAAGAATCGGTGGAGTGTGTAACAGTGGAACAAACAAGATGAATAGAACTAAGACAGGTGTGTGAAAAGAGGAGAGATTTAACTTTCATGGAGGAAAATCTGACTTTGCTTTGCATCATGATACCAGGAGAGAAATGAGTAAGGGGCTGTAACTCTTGCCCGTATTTTTGTGAAGTTATTTCTGACATCCCACTGTATGGGAATGGGTAACCAGTGTTTCAGACGGTCAGACAATCACAATGTTGAGTGTAGACGAGGGTTTGATACTGCAATTTAAAGAAGCACAGCCACTTGGTAATTAAAAATTCCATGCAAATTTCTTTCACTTTAGGTTTGGAGCACTCAGACAGGGACAGACTAAAAGAAAATTAGATAAGTTTATGTTTGGTGTTCATCTATAAAGAAAATTCTGAATCTCTGGCTGCTGCAGATGGGAGGCTTATTTGGCCTCTACATTTTGCCTGAGAGCCAGAGAAAAGCATTAAGAATCAAATTAAAGATGCTAACTATATGCTGTTTCAAGGATCCTGTGGAGGAGTCACAGCAGCATGTGCTTGCCATCCTAGCCACCACTCACAATATTAGTTAAAATGGCAGCGTTTCCCAGTGTTTCCCTTTTTTTTTTTTTTNTTTTTTTTTTTTTTTGGTAGCTCTCTGTTTACATGTGCAGGTACCCACTCTGCTGCAGGACAATAGGAGGGTTCTGTAAAAAACCCTAGAGTCAAGGTTCTTTTTTATAGGTCCTTCCTTTGTAACAAGTGAATTGGATGTGTTTGTCGTGTTTTTATGGCCTGCAGCATGTGGTTTAGAAGATGAGATGGATATTTGGGGGTTTTTCTTTTGTTTCTTTTTCTTTGGAGGTTTCTGTTTTGGAGTGCTTTTTAGGTAGATATTATTCAGCCTGAGGTATTATTCAACTAGAGTCTCTTCTATTTCCTGGCTAATGTGACATTACCAAAAAAACCCAGTTCTCTAGAGCATGGGTAAAGAAAATGTATATTTTCTATGCTTGAGGTTTGAGCAATGAAGGTAAAAGTAGCACCAACTTGGTTGAGACACTACCAAATAAAGACGAATTAAACAAGAGGAATGAAATTCAAATTTTATCAAAGCTGCCATTTCTGGCACATGTTTACTGCACCAGTTTAGAGTTAAAGATTTAATAATTCTGCTTCCCTTCTGAATGCAGTTTTTATTTTAACTCTGAAATAAGGGGCAAGTCCTGGACAGGAGGTCATTAATTTTCCCGTTCAGTCACCACCTCCTTAGAGCCACTAGAGTTAATAGGGCTGCATATTAATCAGGGCCTTGAGTCTTCTTTGTAGGAGAAAGGCAGGAAGGAGGGGGTCTCTGAATTTACTCCATTAACTTTAGGTGACAAATAAAGGCTGTTCTTCCTGCTGGGCTGTCACTTAGGATGCCTGGTTACAGCTGCACAGCTGATGTGTTGTATTTTTATGTGCTGGTTAAGATGAAGCAGGGTTAAGGCAGAGGCACTGCTCACAGTGCAGACCTGAACACAAGGAATGTGTTCCTTGCCTGGAACCAGTCTGAAAATGTCATTTATCTATGTTGTGCAATAAAATGATCTCACGTGGGCATCTCGGAAGCGTAACCAGAAACAACCTGTGCTTGAAACAAAGGATTTTTTTTTCAAGTGCGGATAATTTAGATTTCCAAATCCCTCCAACAGTCACAGAGATTTATTCACTGTTCTCCAAAGGTCAAAGAAGCATTTAAAAGTAAAGGATAAAACTAAACAGTGCCACAGAGGCCTGTGACAGGACTGTGACAGTCCCTTGAGAGGTCGCCGTCACTTCTCCTGCCATGATGTACCGGTGCTATGTGGCTGCTCGGAGTGAGCAGGAGCAAAGCCATAGTTTGTCCTTGGTTCTGTCCTTTTGTGTTTGACTGACTCACCCGCTGTCCTGATAAGGGCACGTGTGGAAGCAGAAACGACAGGTGAAAGGCAAGGCTTGGGACATCGTGCCTGCAGACAGCTGACTTCTACCACCTCACACTTTCCTTGCTTCAGAGATCCAGATATTAAACCAGCTATTGAAGTGGTGTCTTTGATTTCTCGTGTCAAGGAGTCCCACATTTTTTCTAGAACTAGAGAATGAAAGCAGTTGCACTTAGCTGAGCTGGGGAATATGTATTTTACTCCACAATTACTTAAAGAATGCAGACAGTTAGTAACGGCACAAAATAAGGATACTGGTATAGATAGTCACAACACAGCCAGCCTGATTGAAAAAGCTAATGATATTTTAAATTTTAAACACATGTGTAGTGCCACCCACTTCAGTCCCAGCTGTAGTCAGCGGTGCTGCTTGTGCTAAGGTTAGGTAAAACTTAATTGGGGCTACTCTTAAAGGAGATATGAACCCTTCATTAGGAAAAAGACAGAAATTTTCACAGCATCCTTACTTAAGTGCAAGACAAAATCCTTTTACATTAGTAATTTATTTACATTTAATTATTTTTCCTCAATAGTTGCCTGAAGGGGAAGTTGGAATGCTCTCACATTGGAAACTGAAAGCCACATTGTTAATATATTAATAAAACTATGATTAACAGTGCTGCTAACAATAACACAATCACAAGAGCATTTACCTATTCTCTATTTTGCAGCTTCTCAGAAATTTCTAAGGTTTTCATTCTTTTTAATGAAAATATAATTTTCAAATCAATTTTATGCAGAGTTAGGTACCTCTAATTTTTCTTTCTTTTCCCTAAAATGGTAGAGAAAGGCATGCCAGCTTTCAGAGATGTAGTGGGATAAAAAGACACTATCTTCACCCTCTTTAATAGCTTTTCATGATTGGCTGGCATGTTTTGACTGAACTGGAATGGGGCAACTTTTTTCGTGCTGTGAAATCTCATTAAACGGGTTTCATTGTGATTGTTACATAGAATAAGTCTTTATTTTTTTAATGGTTTATTTTCTTGTGATACATTTCATGTAGAAAAAGAATGTTTCATATCATGAGGGTTGAGGTTGTGCTGCTTCAAAAATCCTGTATTGTTCTTGGATTCTCATGAGAATTTATCCGTGTGCATTTTCATCCATGTGCATTTTCATCCACATGCATTTGATTTGTTCTAGTGGAACTAGGTAAGCCTATAGCTCTAAAACATTGGTGGTTCCTAAACCCAAGCTCCCTAAGGTAACCTGAAATCCAGTTGACTTAAAGGATGAAGCAAAAGATATTTATTTAAGTGCAATGAAACTGCTTTCATTTGTGTGTTGGTTTACACTTTGCATTAGAGACTATTTAAAATATATTTAACTGGAGTGTTCTTTCAATAAAGTTCACACTTCTTGTAATTGCAAGAATCAATCTTTTATTTCACATAAAAATTGATCTCCATTTGTTTTTATCTCTGGTCTTAGTTTCTGTCTTGGGAATTTTCAACTTCTTTTTTTTTTTTTTCTTTCTTTTTTTTTCTTTTTTTTTTTTTTTTTTTTTTTTTTTAACAAAGACAATGACATGAGGTATTTACTGGCATTGTCCTTCTCATCCCTGGATGATAAATTCAAGCAGGTAGGGGATGCTAGCCTGTTAATAATACCTCCTATTATTGCTACAGAGATAGGCTGGTAGATGAAAAGGGTTTGCAAATGGTGAAAGCGGAGCCAAAACTGAGGCTGCCACTTGTCATGCTGACTGTTTCCATATGCTCTCCCATTTCTCTGCCTTTATCTAGTTGTTGTCTCCTGGCACACACTGCAAGATTTTTGGGACAGAGATGTTTTTACTGTCGAAACAGGAAGGATCTGGTTTTGTGGGTGCCCAGGCACCCCTCGAGTCCAAATGTATAGCAATAACGAAAGAAGTATAAAGCTTTGACTAGGTTTTTCAGCCTCAAAACAATGAAAAATGTGAATATTAAACATTATAATTAAATCATTTTGATATTTATGCAGTTTCAAAATCTGCTTTTATTGAATATTTTTAGTTTTGCTCAGATATATGCTCCCAATTAAAAAGAAGGTCTCCTGCTGTTGGTAAAGCTTTGAAGCTTTTTTTTTCGTTAGTTAAATCTGTTAATTCTTTTTGAAGTGATTTCACATGATTAAGGCTGTGAGTGGCCATAATGTATCAGGACAACAGCAAATTCTGTTGTGCTTTAGAAAAGAGGACCTCTGATTTACCAATGTTTTCTGGGGGGTTTTTTCTTCTTTTTTTTTTAAATTTCCTACCTCTTTTCATTGTGAGTCCTTGATGAACCGAATATCAGTACTTTGAGTTGCTGGAGAGTTAATAACTAGAAGTATTGTTTGAGTTGCTCTATAGTTAGTTGCAGAGGAGTTTAGCATGGATTTCAGAGCTTGGAAGAACTGGGGTTCAAGTTAACCCTTTTTCCATGGTCTCCCAGGTGTCTTCCTGAGACACGGGGATCCCCTAAGGAAAAGTTTCTTTGACCTGAGAATTTGCTTTCTGTGGCTGACTGACATTGCCATGGAGTGAGCATTTTTCCAATGCGGAAGCCATAGACATCGTTTGGTGGAACAGGGAGGAGAATATGGGGAGATATGGAAGTAATCAGGGATTAGAAAGGATATCTGTAAAACTTTAAGGATTTTTTGCCTCAGTGAAAGGAAAAATTGAAACATTGTGGAGTGAGGCCAGTAAAGCCACAGGAGAGCGATAGCAGCAAACTTCCTAAACTCCTGCCCCATTTTATGCAAGTAAGGTATCTCTTGGATTCCTTGTTCATGTTTATGGACAAAAATTAGGAAAATTGCCCTGACTGCACTGAAAAAAATCCCAAAACTTGAGAAGAGGAAGTTTTTCCAAACACTGGGTTCCTATGACATCGAGACAAAGTGTCAGGAGGACAAAAAGGAGGGCACAAGACAGGTGCAATTGCTGCTCTGGGTATGGCTGTGAGGGAGTACAAATGACTGGCTACAGCCCCCTTAATCCTCTCTCTCCTGTGAACCTACACCCAAAAGTGTTAACAAAATCTTGTTTTTAATTTATAATGATGAGAGAAAGAGAGTAAGAGGATGAGGGAAAGGTGCTCTAGTAGATGACCAGTGTTTGCTTTTCAATCCCAACATGTAATGATGAACACTTCACTGGGGAGTCTCAGGGAAAAAGCCAGAGGGAGACAGTAAAAGAGGAGAGGAAGAGAAATCAGGAAGAGAAATTAGGGAGTAGGAGGAGGAAGAGGAGGAGAAACGCAAGTGGGAACAAATCAGTGAGCGATCAGAGTGCCTTTCACGTTGTCTGCCCCATCAGCAATGGGTTTGGGGCAAAAAAACCAGCTGCAAACAAGAGCACAGAATTCTGTTGGGGCTTGATTCTGTTACAGACAGGATTTCAAGAACAGCCTTTCAGCTATGGCTGTCTGAATGCCTAAACCAATAGTTTAACTTTACAGATCCACAAAATGTATAAATCCCCATCCAACAAAACACTTGCCCATATGTTTAGTTCTAATGGCATAAGCACTCCCATCTGCTGTGACTAATCACATTCTAAGTGTCTAAGTTATCCCAAAAATGTGGAAAATGATTTGGTGTTCATCAATGATATTTGTGTCATAAACATATATTTTTTGGTATAGAGTATTTTTGTGATTTGAAAATATATATATGTACGGACTTGTTTAACACAAAGTTTTTTAATTGGGAAAACCAAAACATTTTATTATTTTGGAACAAAGTTTTCAACACTTTTTTCTGGTTCTTGCCCAGTTCTTTCTCCTTGCTTTCCCATACAATTGATCCCAAACTAGTTTGGTGATGCCAGTGTAGATTCATGAAACACCTGCAACCTCAGTAATTTTTTTTTTGAAAAGACTATAAAATATTTTAAAAACCGAGTTTAAGTTCTAAGTAAATGTTTAAGAATTGGATTTAAGGCAAAAAAGAGCATTTAGTGGTGTGAAATAAAGTCAGCATAGGCAGATCAATAAGGACCTGACAGCCTATCTCCAGTGAATGCTAAAAAAATGCATCGGCTGCCCTGTACCATTGGACAGACAGCGCAGCATACACGACAAATAATTCATAGATATCATAATTCAAAATGTTCTGAAGAGTTCTAAAATACTTTTTGGTTCCTTTTTTTGCAATCCTGTGGCTTGTAAGGTCAGTATTTTTTAATTGTCTATTAGAAGTCCAGCTTTAGAGGTCTAGGAGAGAATGAAAACAGCAGCTGACACATATTGAAGACCTTTAGAAGTACCTATTTTACAAACATAAAATGTTTCCATTTTAAGGCCCAGGATCATGGATAATAACCTCAGGCCTTGTAACAACAGAAAATGTAAGTCTCTGCTTTTTGGCTCCAAGGAGTCTTGTGGCTCACTCTTAAACCTTCCATAGACTCAAAGTTATTTGTGCTGAACTTTGGGACAGTGTGACTTCTGTGATGAAACTCCGTGTTTGGGAAAGGGCACCATTTCTAATGGTGCATGTTCAAATCTCCTTAAAGGTTGGGAGGGGACTGAGTAGTTCTGGACAGAGATGGATTAGCAGGCAAGGTGAAAGAGAGACATGATTAATGCGACTGCATTAAAAGATGCATGATAAATGCAATTTATCACATGACTATCACCATCACATACATATGTGCTATATAATTTAAAATTAAATAATAGTAGGAGGCTTGTTGCCAAACAGTAGGAGCATGGATGACGGAGAGGGTGATTGAGGGGTTAGAGTTAGGAGTGATATATTCATTGATAAGAGTGTAAAGGATTATAATTGTAAAGTGGCTATTGGGTAATGCAGAGTAATCAAATATTGCTTCTTGTATTAAAGTGATTTATTGCTCTTTTCTGAAATTAAAGCTGCTCAAGGCATTTTATGCCTAGGAACCAATTTTTGGAAAGGACTTACCCAGTTTTAAGGAATAAAAACATGTAGGGATGAATAACACTACTCTACATAATTGTCCTTACTCCTGTTACGTCCCACGATTTTACATGGGAAAGTAATAAAATAACAAGAGAATTAAATTAGAGTGCCTGAGCCTTTCCTCTACTTAAGTAATAAAATACTGGGACATGCATTTGTAGGATGTTACTGAAAATAATAGTAACTTTAAAGCCATCTTTTTTGGACCAGACAATTAGCTGTCTGACATGAGAAGGCTGTATTTAATTGTCTCTTATGCAACTAGATGCAACTATTTTGCCTTGCAAGAAAAATAACTCAAAGTCTGCCTTTGGTGTTCTTTAGTTCACACTGTTAGGCTTTTTAGTGAAAGTCAAGGCACATATTCCTGTTCTGATTAACAGGTGAATGCTTTGTCTGTTTCAGAGTGCAGTCTGCTACTGTTGTGTTTGGATCTTGAAAATGTAACATAATAATCTTTAGTAGCTTTATAAAAGAGTGATGAAAATGCCCTATTTCACCTTCCTTTTTATTGGGAAAACTTTCTTCTTCAGGGCAAACACCTAGGAGGGGGAACCCCACAGACACCCTGGACAAGGTCCAGTGGTTATCCTTCTCCCTTTAGGGTAGGGCATGGAGTCACCAGCTCTCAACCCACTGGCCCTGAAGAGCACCTGTCAGGCAGGTGTCTGCCAGCCTCTGTCCCTGTCACAGCCCAGGACAGCAACTTCTGCGATAGCCAGGATGCAGAAGTGTGGTGGTGCAGGGCATAGGAGGGCTGAGAGGGGCATGGGTTTGCTGAAAGAGAAATGCTGTCCACAGAGAGTTGCTGGAGAGTCTGGTGTGAGGAGTCCAGTGCTGGAGGAACAGAGGTCGGTACAGTCTCACGGCAGGGATTTTCCTCCTTCACGTGGTTTCTGTGTTGAAAGCCTCAGTGGAGATATAACACAGGTTAGTGCCTGTCTTGGAAGGAAAGGCAAGGAGTTGCACACTTCAGTCTGCAGCTTTCCAAAATATGGTTCCCTTTTCTCTCACAGTTAATCTCCTTTGTCCACTGGAAAGCAGACATTAGGTACTACATCACATGTATTGCTCTGCTGTTTTTTCACTTCCAAACAATAATTTACTCCAAGATTTTTGTTGCTTTCTGAGGCATGCAAACACCTGTAGGATGAGATTTTTAATTTGGATGCACGAGGAAAGACTCAGTTGATGCAAGAAGTGAGAGTTGCTTTACTTTTCACTCTTCACAATGAATATTATATCCCAAGAAAGGAGATTTCTGCTGCATGCTTCTGGCCCTTACATGGGAATCCACAGGATATTTTAGAATATCGTCAGGCACTCAAAACTCCAAATAATATGGTAGCTGCAACCAAATTCTCAGTGGTGCCTTGAAACAGGGAGAGTAATAACAACCAAACACTGTGGAAAACTGTGGATTGTGCCTGTATCCAGGCCCTGCTTGAGTAACTGATGTAGCCATACCTGAGACTCTTGGATATGCTGGATCTTTGGATCTTGGGCTGGATTTTTGCTAAGAGCAGTAAGTGTTGGGAAAATTTAACCGCATAGGTTCCTACAGAAGCAGCTTAGTAAGGAATAGAAATAACTATAAAAATCCCTTTGCAACACACTTTACAAGGTTTAAAGTGATGAAGAAAAGACTTGATAGCCTTGTTTTATCAGATTCGATATTAAACTTCTCCAGGCTCTCCACCTTCTTTCATTTCCAGGGCTCTTTTTCAGGATTTGGGTGGATGGTAACAGCTCTGGAAGGAGATGAAATCTGGTCAGTCCCTTAAAGTACCATGATGATCTTCTCCTGGGGAGCTCTCCTTATGCTCCCCTCTCTCTGAACTGCTCTCTTAGCCTTGAGGCAAGATCTAGTCCCATCTGTCCTTCCTGATGCACATACCTACTTCTTCAGCCATGCCTTGGTAATTGCTCCATTCCCATTCTAGAAGAAAATCCATGTTTACAAAGTGTTTATGGTCCTAGGGAGACAGCTTGCAATGTTTGTTTGGCATTTTAATTTCTTTACTTAATGTTCAAAGTATTTATGGAATACTTCTCTGTGGTATGACCAAGCTTGATTTTCCATGGACCTGAGTTCTATTACTATCTCATTTTTAAAATGATATATGTAGTGTTGTCATTGTACCAACCACAATGCTCAAGTGGGATTGGATAAGCCCCAGCAAGCGGTAGGCACAGTGCATAAATGTGACGAACCACAACAGGCATGTCTTAAAAACCAGTATATCAGAATCCAGCATCGTGCTATTATGTTAGGAATGGTTTTGCATGATATTAACCTTCAACACACGTCATCCTTTCTGTAGGTTACAGGCAGGGGAGACTCCACAGGAGTGACGAGGCAATGTTTCTCTCTGGCACAGATAACGTTGCTGCTTAAAGATTACTCAGAAATATATATTCAGTGCTTAGAAATAAGCTCATTCTAACATTAGTACCTGAAATTATGGTTGCATACAATGTCTTCCATCTATTAAAATGCCTTTGAGAAGGCTTGCCACCATTCCATATGACAATGCAGGAAAAAATGTTGCTACTTAATTTCCAGGAAAAGCTTAAAGAGACAATCAGAGATAATAAAAAAAATCACCATTTCTTTTAATAATGCAATATGATATAAAACTTACAATAGTACCTTATTTCATTGAGCATTTCAGGAAGTTATAGCTCAGTTGATATTCTAGGGTGGAAATAAATATAAAATATTAATTTAGCAAAAATAGTCCATGTCAAAGAAAGAAAATTACATAGTTGTTATTTAACGGCAGACTGAAATACTAGAACCTACTTATTTACTGTTTACCTGAAAGAATTCTCCATTTCAGCTCTTGCGCCAAATAAATGTGAAAGAGGTACCATTTGTCCTGTTTAGAGAACAAGAAATATATTTGACAAATAAAGTATCTGTCTTTATTTGGATCAAACATGAGATGACAGAATTTGGAAGACTTGGGAATGAAATTAAAACAAATCATTTAAATAGCTTAATTGACTGAAAGTGTGAATAACAGATTGTAAGTATTTTCATATATTCAGCAAATGCACCACAAGTGGAGTTTATCAATCAGTGGATGGAGGGAGGTTTCCAAAATCCTACAGATTTTGCTACTTTCATTCTTTCTCTGGGGATTAAAAAAAATCAAACAAAACAAACAAAAAAAAAAACCAAAAAAAAAAGAGAAAGAGTACCCGGGTAACCATACAAACACACACTGTCTTCTTTGGGGAACACAATATTTGTACAATTATATGTTTTCCCAGAACGGAGCCCTTGGAGGTCCATCTGTGCCTCCAAGAGTGTCTTTATGTCTCTGCAGCTGTGGTCATCCACATGTTGAGCACAGTGAGGACCAAATGCTACATGTCTCTCTTTGATTGGTGACCCTCGTAGGTTTGACTCCTGGATTCAGAGAGTGGGATTTGGCCCCTGGTCAAAATGCTGGTTTGGCAATGAGAACCCAGCCCTATTCCCAGGGTAAAGCTTCCTTTTACTTCTGTTGGAGGCAAGGCCAAGAACTACATTTTCACTTCTGACTGCTGTGCATGAAGTCATGCATAATGTCAGTAGAGGTTTTAGCTCAGATTCAAAGGTTAAATGGAAAGTCTATCCTTGCTTAAACCACAAAAGAAAATTGTTAGTCCTTGCTGAGTACTTAAGAAAGAATGGCTTGTCATAAACACTCAAGCCTCTTTAGCCACAAAATTCCTAGGATTGCTGAGAAGGGCTGTGATGCAATGAAATATTGTTAGCAAGTGACTGGTAAATAAAGCAACCACTTCTACAGTGATTTCTCACAGCTTCCAACAACTACATGTGTTGAATCATTAAATGCATTACGTATTTCTTCAACCTCTCTTATACTGTACTTTTTCCCTCACCATTCCTAGTTGTACTTTAGGCTATAGATTTTGTTTTATGTTTATCAAACACCTTTCTGCTATTTTTTTCCAGGGAAAGGGCAGCATTTTTAAAAACTACATTATTCAGATGCCTTTATTCGTAATTGTAATAAAAAGTTCTCCATAGAGTTCAATTAGATTTGTAATATCTTCATAGATTTCATATAGGTGTTATTGATGGACTTTCCCATGAAGTGAAGGTATGTTCTTCTTTACCAGGCAGGTAATGTTGATTAAATAATATTTCACTAAACAGCTTTAGAAAAAAAAAATCTTTCATACAGAAGTAATCTTTAGTGCAGAAATAATCCATCAGAAACAACTTTAATTAGCAATGCAAATTATATGAAATTCTAAATGGCAGAGTCTGTTAAGTTACAGAGAGATGTGGCTGCAAGATTAACAAGACAATGAAAACTGCCAATTGTTTTGTGACAGCGCTGTTTGTGTTTACATGTGTGAGGCAGAGGGAAAGTGAGCCCTATACTTAAGTGCAGATAGCAACCTAAATAAATCCTATTTTTTTTTTTTAAGCACAGAAATCACAGCTTCAGATGTCAGAAGTGTAATGTGATATGCCATTCCAGCACTTGTAGCACTAGAAAGATACTTTTTGCACTTACTAAACTGAATCTTTATGTATTGGACCGTTCTTATCTAATTTTTTTTTTCAGAGTGCTCCACATTTAAATACAACATATCATTTATTGGAAGACTAGCTTGTAAAATCTGGCATTTTCATGTGTTTAAGGAAGCATGGAAACATGCATTTCTTAGCTTCTATATTGTGTTCGCATTTTCATTTAAGGCATTTTGTGTGGAATTTAAATGCTATGTCTAGGTATCATAAATAAAACTACTTCTTCACGACATGGTAATACAAATACTAAATGTGTGAACAAGAGAGATGATTGTAAGAAGAAACATATTTAATATATTTTAAATGACTTTTATAAATTTTGATTCCAACCCCAAGTAAAAGTTTACTTTTGAAATGCTCTCTCTACTTTGAGCATCAAGGGTGCTTGTCAGATTCTGACTGTGCTTTCAGAAATGCATTTTAATGTTTGTTAATAAAATGCAAAGGAAAAACTTCTTGGGACAAACGCTGCCCTTGGAAGGAAGCAATTATTAAATCAAACAGCAGATATCTGCACACTGTGGGGACATTGACATACTTACTAAATTTTGCCTTGCTGTCTTTCCATAAATTTCTTGTTTGGAGATCAAGCTCCATATGATATGTATAGCTTTCAGATACTCTTTTCTTTACACATATTTGTTTTCCTGAACTCTGCATGCCTTTCCTCAAAACAGAACGGGTCCCTGCTCTTCTCTTCTCTGGAGGCTGGGAGCACTGTTACCTGAAACATTTTGATGTTTGGGTCTTTACTCCAGAGGTCCAAAGGGAGATGTGAGGCCTTCTGCAGGGAGTTATCCTGAGTGAGGCGTGCCAAGAATGCCAAACACCTTGAGGGGAGGCTGGGAGAACACCAGGCAAGGTCACAGAGTATACCTTCAACCAATCCTTATGAAGAGGACCAAGGGACCTGCACAGAGTCAGAAGCAAGTGCAGCTTTTGCAAGCTATGTTTTGGCAGAATTTCAGCACCTCTGTCAGAATTAGCATCGCTGAGCTTTTGTTACTGAGGTGGACTGCTGCAAACCCTCTATCACAAATAGCCATGCTTCTACCAACCCTGGAGTCCCCAGTGTTTGTCACAGAGGTTGCTGAGTAGCTCCGTAGCTGGTCCCGAATTCCTTCTGTGATTTCTTTTCACAGAAATGCACCAAGAAGTAGAATCCTTTACTTGGTAGGTTTATCACCTGAAACTGCCTCCAAATATTTACCGTAAGTCTGTAGTATCCAAAGATCTTGACTAATTTAGTTCTAGCTTGACTGGAATACATAAGGTTGTATTTAGAGCTTAAAAATATATAAAGATGACTTGTGGACGATTAATATCGTGCAGGAAAAGATGTCTGGGAACTTCTGAGCCAGATGTGTGTGTGATGCATATCTGTTCTTGAAAGCAGCCATCTACAGCATCGCTCAAGTTGTTGAGATAAAATTTCATTTGAATGTGGGCAACTTCTTTTATTTGTTCTCTTGTGCATGTCATGCTGTTTCGAAAAGTCAAATATGTATAAAAAGCATGGTTGTACCTTCAACAAGCAAAAGTGCTAATTTCATACTGCAGGGGGAACCCAGTGAGAGTTTTCAGCATCTGTAGTGACACCCTATCTCTACACAGCTGAAAGCTTTGTGGATATTCTCTCTCCAAACCGGTTTTTGGGGAGTCTAGTTGTTGTATATCTCAAGAATTTTGTCTGAGACAGGAGAGAATCTATATCAGAAGATTTTTTTTGCCTATTCCTATGTTCTAAACCCAGGAGAAAGCAGAAACGCTGGAGTTCAGAGATCACCAGGGGTTTCTCAGTCTGTCTAGCCCATGGTTTTACAGATCCTATTTTCTGCATGGAAATTTGATTAAAAAGGTAATCCCTTCAGAACCTAAAGCAGTCATAGAACAATAAATGGCTGTTTGTTTATGGGCAGCCATGCCCAGAAATACAGAACTAGGAGAGGAGCTAGGAGGAATCCCTCCCATGCTTAAGTGACTGTGTGTTTCTGATATATTGTGCATGATGCAGGTGGGAGAGAAGGAGTGGACCTCAAGGGATTTATTTGTCCTTCAGGTTTTAGTGTAATTCCCTTGAGCATTAGTGAAGCCTGTTTCACAGAGGAAGAAGTTGACTTCATTTGTAATTAAAAGGTCTGGTTTATTACTAAAATATAAAGGTGGACTGAAAAATAACAAATATTCCCCAGTTATAACAGAAATAAGTCTAAAGAGTTAATGCATCATTTGAAGACTTGCCTGTGCCTTGAATATAGACTTGCTTCTACAGATGCAAATGTTGTATGTGTTGGAGATTACATAAAACCTAGAGTGAGGATCCTGTGAGTATCCTGTTACTCGGACAGAAGGGATGTCCCCGTCATATATTCATTCTTCCCTTCATCCATTCACTTGCTTCTAACAATGGCTGTTTCTGATAATTTTCTCGGCTGTTGGACTTTGAGGCAGATAGAGCCCTGGGATGAATGTTCTATCAGTCTTTTATTTTCCAGTCGTTGAGGTAGATAACTGACGAGATAAAAACATTTTCCAGGAGTTTATTTTTCCAACTTTTTTTCTTAATTCCTTTAACCAGTGCTGTAAGTGTGTCAGCTACAAACCTGATAGGCTGGAGAGGCCTCTATTGTATGAGGAAATGGTATTTGCAAGTCTTAAGTGGTGCTTGACATAGTAGTAAGAACAGTTTATCTTTGACTTCTGCGATGAGAAATGGTCCTTGTTATATCTGTGACTATACAAACAGGCTAACATGGTTTTGTCAAGCTGCAGAAAGGTGCTATTTTTTCCTTTCTAGATTGCTGTCTGCTTTTAAATTATCCATTAAATGAGACACTGTTAGCAACAAACCTTGACAGGGTATTAAGCATTCACAACTACCTAGATTTACAGTTTAAATGAAGTTACTATGTCACTCAAAAAAGCCCCTTAGTTTAGAAAAGCAAGTTTTTCACTAGCTTTCATGAAACACGGTGTTGTTAATAAAATGCCTTCAGTCTGCAATGCAATTGTTTAGGCTGAAGAGTAAGAGAGAGACAGTTCTCTAAATTTCCTTTCTAGATGGATGGATGATTTCTTTTTAAAAGACAGCCCTGAAATGGTCACTGTGTGAGGGGAAAAAAGAAGTAGCAAAACACAGCCCCCTTTCTGAAGGATTATCTGCCCAGGTCAAAACACAAACAATGCAAAAGTGCAAGGGCTTTGTTATGCATGAGGCCTATTGGCCATTTTAGACCAGTCCTCTGTGTCACCTAAAGCGAGTTGATGACAGATGGTGAGAATGTCCTTGCAAATTTTTCACCTTAAAGTGACAGGCAATATGGAAATGTCCATGTGATTACAGGGGATTCTCCAAATATCCCTTGGTAATCAACACAAAAGGGAATAATTTTTAATTTGGAGCCTGAAGCAGTTTTAAAGATTTGTCTTTATGTGTTAAGACTTTACACTATTTTGCAAAAAGTATAAACAATGGATGAATACAACAGATTTCACCTTGTATTTGTAGCGACTAACCTTTGGTTGTTTAGTGAAGAAAGACAGTTTATAAGATAATTCCACAATGGAAGTAAAACTCTTAAAAAAACACAAGAAAAGAAACCAATTAATCAAAAGAAAACCTGGAACATTTTGTAATCTATATTCAGGCATATTCTGGTCCCCTTTGCCACCTCAACAATTTTTGATGTAGCATTTTTATATTCTGTTAGCTGTATTCAAAAGATAGTTCAATGTTGCACTACTTTTCTTTTCAAAAGGAAAACATCATCTGTGAATCTAGGGACAAACACGGTTCCACCGAACCCATGCTCGACATCAGTAGGAATGCCTGACAGACAAGTGTCAGTCCTTTACAAGCCTTACAGCTGCCAAGGGCCAGAGCCACCATATAGCAGAGACTGAAGAAGAGACTCAGCCTCTACCAGGGGAGTCAAAAAAATCAGGCAACCTCTCCACCCACAGGCAAAATCCTTACATCTCCGTCCAGACCCTTTTTTTTGTGTGGTATTACCTTGTTCTACCTCTGCTGTCATCTTGTATCCTTACAAAACCACCATTTTTTGAGAAGTGCAAGTGTGTGGTGGGAGCTGTGGTGGGACACTGGGGAAGGCTGAGTATCACCATCTCGTGAGAAACTCAGATGTGAAAAAAGAGCAACTGGTCTCTGTGGTAAACTGGACAAAAGAGGGTGAAACTGGGTTGTGGCAAGGGCTGGGCTGAGGGCTGAATTACTGGATACTATCGTCTCTATCTCCAGAGTGCACTTTGCCTAAAACAGGAATGGATTCCACAGGCTCATATGTGTATAATTTTGGCTGGTGGAACAGGCATTAAGACACTATGCAGATAAAGATCAGAATGCAGGTACATGGTATTTCATGCCTTTCTTTGACCTCAGGGTCGGACTCAAACTTAGCTCCTTTTGGAGACTGCTGCTGTGTGTTCTTTTTCTTTAGCTTGCATCTGCTTCAGGGACCCCCTAGCTGTGTTTGGGCAAATACCTTGAGGATTTTTTTGCACTGATCTTCTATTTCTAAATGGAAAGTGTCATAATGATTGTATTGTGTGACTCCAGTTTAAATGTTAGTATTTTTTAAATACTCTAAGCTCAAGTTTTCATTTTGTTTTGCTTTATACTTAAGCTATACTAATTATTGATATAAAGGTGGTCTAAGAAAAGCTAGAGACCATGAGGGGAGAGATTTTGATGCTCTTTTGATTTCTGAACTGAACGGATCTCATCTATTCAAGTTTTTCTTACCAAATTTTGGGGATGAAGTATATTCTTGAAATAAATAAGTGCTTTCAGTCCTCAGTGACTTTGTCATCTGTGCCTTTAGGTGCTCAGTTCATTTATGTCCTACCTGGTTTTGACAGTTTCAGCCTTCAAAACAGGTTTAGGCATTTGTTTAACTCCTTAAAACCATGTACCTATGCATAGATAAATACAGATTTCTAGTCTGCAGATACAGATGGTTTAGATTCAGTAGAAAATCAGTTCTGGGAATTTTGGGTAAAACATTTGATCAAGTTCTATATACAGAAGTGTTATCCGATCAGAAATACAGTATGAGAAAGAATGGTGCTTATTTATTTATTTATTTGTTTGGTGGAGGGAAAAAAGTTAGTTTTGACATTTTTTTCCAGCCTATATTTTAATGAGAAAAAGTTTGCTGCCATTTCTTCATTGTCAGCATCAGGTACTGCAATTTGCTCATGTAATAGATTGTGGCCCAAAGGTATATTGCCAACCTACAGAGTGATTTCATAACAAAAGAATCAATAGCTCATTATTTTTGGACTCAGAATAGTTTGCATGTTGCTTTGGAGATTTCATGACATTTAGGAGATTATTTGCAAATTAAAACAATCTTTGGATCAATCCATTAAATTGTCAGTTAATCTTCTTAAATTACACTTTGTTTTAAGTTCCATGTAAAAAGAATATTAATTTTCTTCCCTCCCCCCAGAAAAAACCCACAGGGTGGAAGTTTGAACTGGTTATCTAACTGGATGATGTTGTTGGCTTCTGAGTAGTTGTTCTATTACATCTCTCTGTAGAGTACCAACAGCATAACAGTGGTAGGTATTAAAACTCATCTAAATTTATTGGTTTGACTATTCAAACACACAGTGCTGAAGTAGAGCCTCCTTGAATCATATTACTCTAGCTTCTGTTACACAAGAACTGGGCCTGAATTAGCTTCTTCCTCCAAATTCTTTTTCAGGAGATAGACAATGCAGAAAAACAAGTTCATAAGTCACTGAGAGAAGAGATGTGACTTCGAGTTAAATTTGAGTTAAATAGTTACTTCTAAACAATTAAATATGTGCCTATACAAAGGCCACCTTGTCCAGCTCATCCTTCCTCCTCTCATTGTGCTCTGTGGGCTGCCTGGCTTGAAGGTTAGGGATCCAAATTTATGATGGGCCTCCAGTTAAGAGGTGACTAAAACTTCTTTTTTGTGCAACGAGATTGCCGTGCTTGTGCACACCTCCTGCAAAGCTACTTTTCCATGCTAAGGCCCATCTCTTTTTCCCAGCATACACCTGCAGCTATACTTCCAGGATGTTTGCTTTCTGTGCAGGCTTGTCTCCCTAGGGAGTAGAATAGCGGCCAGAGAGCTGCCTTCATTTTTCTGGTTGCTGTATTACCCCTTAAATTGCCAGCAGAGGAGTTGCTCTGTGTACCTGGGTCCTCTCCCTGCGGCCCCTCTCCCTTTATATCTTCCACTGAGTCCTTGCTCTGATGTCTGGGTGTTGTAGCATCCCCCTGTGATTCCCAGGGACCTTCCCCATCCCCCCTAGCAGCACAGTCCCTGCCTTCAGCCCTCTGCACTTCCACAGAAGGGAGCAAGGAGATTTTCTCCTGATGAGGTTACTTGGTTTATTAGTCGGCAGATTTTGTGGTGACATATAAACCAGGGGAATACAGACAGCTATATTCGCTCATATTTCTGGGAAATAGCCGAGGAAATACACTGAGGAACATGAGCTGAAAGGATTTTAGCCCAGATTTTCCTCTTGTTTTACATACCATCACTGTGAGTTTTCACTGGCCAGAATCTCCATGTAAAGCAAAGTTAGAACTAGTAAGTGAACATCTTTTCTTGCAGAAGCCGGTTTAGGGATGTGCAGAGGGCTGTATTCCTGCTGCGGGTTTTCTGCCTGATTGAACTGGAAAACTGAAAGAGCACCCTGGTTAGAATAACTGCAGATAACCAGTGTCATCTGACTAGAAGCTACGCAATGCTTTTAGTCTGTACGGGATCGATCCATTGAAAAAAAAATAATGGCCCACGTGTGCTGATGAATAATGACAAATAACAAATAAGTCAGAAAATGTCCCAAATGCACATGGATTATTTAAACAGAATAAAAAGCTGCAGTTTTTTGGTATCTTTGCTAGGCTCTTTTGTCTTGGCTCCACATGCTTTGCTATTTATTTATGATTTTTTTTTACTAGAAACAGTCACCTAATCAGGAAACGTCAGAGGCAAAATCATGGGCATGTGTACATGTATGGCAAAAGACTTCATCTTTCTTGATTAACATGCTCAGTCACTTTGATCTGTCAGAAAGTTTTTCATGCACTTCAGTTTCAACACTTCCTGAATTTTCTGTCAGTAGGGTAAAGCTTGCTTTCTTTAAGCACTGAAACAGCTCAAATGCACTGTTATGTCCTAGATAACATCTGACCACCTATGTTAGAAATGTAAATTAGATTAAGTTCACAAGTATGCTCAGTCACACAACGACATTATAAATACAGGCTTCCCTCACTTGATACTGCCCTAATGCAAATAATTATGACATACAATAACACAAGCGAGAGTTCTGGACAAAAGCTAAAATTTTGTCCTCCAAAGTCTGAGTGACTTGAAAAGACATCATTTTGCTACTCTTTGAATGCACCTTACTGAGTCAATGGACTGGGGTCTGTGTTTATTCTGTGTTTACTCCACTATGTTTCCAGTATTTGAAACTGTCGCATTCTTTTAAAAAGACTTTCTGTTTGAAATAATTTCTAGTGTATTCAGAGTTGGGAGAGTTGGAAACATCTTTAAATGGGTTTGTGATAAGCACACAAGGGAATTCAAATATGAGTTGTTCTGCTAATGTTATTTATTATTTGTAGTGTGGCAGCACTGGTGATTCACTAATGTGCTAGCAGGTGTATAAACACAGAAATGAAGAATACCAAAGAATCTGTAACTCTCTCATTCCTCCCTTGCTGATTCCAGTATGACTTGCTGGAATGACAGTTTGTTAGAGGGAATCAATGCCCAAAATGCTGCTTTTCCTAAATTGAAGGCCTGCAGTTTTTCTGGAGATATTAAATATTTTAATTTCTCTATTTCAACTATGAATGTGTTAAAGGGGTGGTGGCTCTCAAAATTAGATTCTTAAAGCAGAAGACTTGATGGTCTTGAATATTAACATAGAAGGACTAATCCCCTGAACTGTCTCATGCTCGTGACCTCCCTGGAGCTGCTGTCTTATGTGACAGGCACGAATATGTGTGACACCAACTGAACAACACTAAAGCTATCAGCCCTTCAACATGGGCGGAAGTTTGGGAGCAAAGCTTTTAGGAAGCTTCAGTGTTTTATGGCCTGGGCTCAACACAATGATTGTAAGCCATTAAGCAGAGGCTTATTCTGGTGCCTGCCCAGGTAATTTCTTCTTTGTTTCTACTTTTTCCTTCCACTGTCCTGCTCTAGAGGTAAAGGAAGAAAGGGAGCCAACCTGAGAACAGCTCTCACAGCATGTCTTTGTCATCATCTCTGCCAACTAAAGAGGTGGAAAAACCTGATTTTTAACTCCAAGTTGATGTCATTTCCATCTTTGCTTGCAGACAATGTCAGTGCAGGAAAAGGAAGAAGGTTCTTTGTCACAGAATAACAGAATGGTTTGGATTGGAAAAAACCTCTAAAGATCATCTGGTCCAGCCTCCTGTCAGGTGCATCCACAGCTTCCCTGGGCAACCTGTTCCAGTGACTCAACACTAGAACATCATGAAAAATACATCCTTATGTCCAATCTCACTTTAAAACCATTGCTCTCTGTCCTGTCATTATAGGAATTGGTAAAATCTTTCTCCTTGTTTTTATAGGATCCTTTATATATTGAAAGGTCACAGTAATTTCTTCTCAGAGCCTTTTCTTCTCCAGGCTGAACAGCCCTAACTCTCTCAGCCTCTCTTCACAGGAGAGGTATTTTATCTCACTGACCCTGCTAGTGGGTTTCCTATGGACCTGCTCCAACAGATCCATGTCTTTCTCATACTGGTTTCCCCCAGGGTTAGATGCAGTCCTTCAGGTGAGGTGTCACCAGAGTGGAGTAGAAGGGCAGAACCCCTTGATCTGCTGGCCACGCTTCTTTTGATGCAGCCCAGGTTGACTTTCTGGGCTGCAAGTGCTCTTTTCCAGTTCGTGTGCAGTTTTTAATTCACCAGGACCCCCAGTTCCTCAGCAGGACCCGGTCATTTCAACTCCTAGTCTGCACTGGTGCTGAGGATTGCCCCAGCCTAAGTGCAGGACCTTGCATTTGGCCTTGTTGAACTTCATGAGGTTTATATCAGGAAAACTAAGCTGTCAGTGAGCTGTGCTTGTTTGGCAATCTAGCTGAAGAGCTGATTGCCTTCCAGGATTTCTCCTATTCCTTCTTTCCACTTAGTATTTCTCAGTGTCTATCAAAGCATAGGTGATCTGAGTGGCAGAGTGGCAGTGTAAGCAAATTTATGCCTGATGCTCAAAGGATGTAAGCAGAAAAGTGTTGCATGTATCTCCTTCCAGAAGAAGCGTAGAGAAAGAGTTTGCCTGGGCTGAACTCTTACTCACAACTAGCAACTTGTTTTTCAAATTGAAATGAAGGATGTTTATTCCTAGAACTTCTTTTACCAGAGAAAATAATAGAACAATGTAATTATTGGTAGAGAGAGGTGGGAAGAGTGACAGACCTTGACAGTAGACCTTAATGCTTTGATTATCCTCGGATGACAGTATTTCCTTTCCTTCTGCTGCTCCTTTGCTGCTTGCTGCTGATACATCCATGCAATATGTTGCGGGATATGCTATGGTATCCTGAAAGAAATGCAGGCTTCCAAAAGCTAATTTGCTTTGAGTGCAGTATTGTGCAGGTGTTTCTAGTGTATTTTTGGTTCTGGAGCTAGTTTGCTAAATGTGTACCGTGGTTTGGACATGCCCAGAATTATCAGCTTAGCATTTGTCAGAGGAAAGATTTTTGGTTGCTTTCCTTCTGCAGCAATTTTATAGGGAGACAAGAGGGAAGGACTGAGGCAGTGGTACCATCTACTGATGTCTCCTCCCCTTGCTCCTGCTCACAGTAAGGCAGAAGTGGTGAGTTGAGAACAAGCTTCCTAATCAGTACATACCACTCTCATGAGGCTGTCTGGAAGGACTGTTTTTCACAACTCTTATTTTCCCCAAAATACTAAAATTATGGGAAGTAGTCATCTTCCACTAAAACAAAAAAGGGGAAAAAAAAAAAGAAAATTCACAGAGATCAACCAGTTTCGGCGTAAACTACCCCCTTCTTTCTTCACCCACTGGATGTTTGTGATAAATTGAATGCATCTTATCTGTGACTTGCTTACATAATGAGGTTGGTCTTTACCAACACATTGCTGCTTTTTCGAGAAGGAGAAAGAATGAACTTGGGTTTTAGATCTTTTGTAATTACAAGAAAACTTGCAACTAAGTCATGTTCTTCTCTCAGGATTCTCAAAGATTTTCCTTTTGATCCTTTTACTATTTTAAGAAGGATGTATTTGGCAATGTCTATGCTTTTTTATTTATTTATTTATTTATTGCTCTGATGCTTTAATAATGCGCCTTGTACAACTGTGTTGGATGCAAGATTGATGCCATCCCTACCTGTCTAGAAAGATAATGATAAAATATCTTAGGGAGCATTTTCTCCAAGTGATGCATACATGGAATTCCCATTAATGTTAATGCGAGTTGGGCAGATCCACCCAGCCAGTGAAGACAAGGCTGAAGACATGATAGTTATGTTAGGGCTTATATCTTCCATGGCAGGCAGGCAGACTTCTAAGTGGCAGACAGGTTTATTTGAATTTAACAGAAAGCCATGCTAAAAAATTCCAGTTCTGTATGATATGCAGATATATTGCCATTAAATTTTATGCCCAAATCTTACAGCTATAGCTGATCTTACTACAGAAGTAGGTTTCTATTAAATACCTTCCACTATCTAGTTTCTGTAATTCCAGCAGGATGGCTGGAACTCAATAAAGGATTTTAATAATTGGCATAAGCTGAAAATGAGGAAAGATGAAATTCAAAACATATCACAAAATTATTCTTTCTGAAGGAAGCAATAAGGATGAATAGAACACCAAAGGCAGCATTGAAAAGGCCTTGAATATACATTCCTTCTCTATTTTCTTATGCCAGCAAGAATTTAGTGTGAACATGTGTGCAGCTTGGCATGTTGGCTGAGGTCCAATGTTTGCACTCATAACATCTGGCACAAATTCTCTACAAGTGAAGGGACAGGTTTTGTCATTCTGTCGCCTACTGTCCATGAGCTTCATTACCAATAATGTGATTGTTTACATCGATCAGATCAAGGAAAACGCACAGATTTGAGCAACTCTGGAGAATTTCACAGTTTATGACATTAAAATAGGCATGCCATTTTATCGTTGTTATTTCTTCTCCTGTCATGTTGTTGAACTCTTGGTCAGTATTCCGTCATGAATGGATGAAAGTTTTGACAGGTTCTAGGAGTTATTTTTAAAAGCCAACCATGCCAAAATATTTTATATGAAGATATTTTGTTGTATTTAGAAACCTTAAAAAAGGCTTTGATTTTGATGTTTGACGCTAATCATAGAATCACAGAATAGTTTAAAGTAGAAATGACCTTTAAAGGTAATATAGTCCAATCCCCCTGCAATGAGCTGCCCTTCAAGTCAGAAAAGCCAAAACTGTCTATTAAAATGGTCTTTTAAAGTTGTTCTGGTAAAGAGGGCAGAAACTCTGGGACCTTGAGTGCATTCTTACAAAAGATGACATTATGGGAAATCCTTCCAGAATTATGGCAGGTTAGATCAGCACTGAGGAAAAACATCTGTCAATTGAGAAATATTTTGTCATAACCATTCTTATACATGTTACATGTTGGATTCTGCTTGTCAAAGCTGTTGGAGAGTTAAGTTTTTTTTAATACAGAGTTCCAGGCCCTGAAATTGGATGTAGTCATGCTTTTGCAGACCTTGTTGTGAGGGCTGAAGGAATTCACTGAAGTCGAGAGGATTCTGCAGCTATTCCTGCCTCAGTAGACAGAGCAGAGTCAGGGCGGGGGCTTGGGTGCCAGACTATGAATGCCCACAGTGTTTGGTTATTAGCACTTGTCCTTGGCACATTTCAGGCTTGTGCCAAATAGCATTTTACAAGATAAAACCTACACACGTGTGAGAGAATAACGCAAGTGAGGGCCTGCTCTCCATGGGCAGGTTGGATTATACCACATTGTTTTGGGGAGGAAGAAAGGGAATCTGGCCAGATGGCTGTGAGCCATTATGACACTTGCCTTTAGGGTTCCCTAGTCTGTTTTGTTTATCAGGGTAGACATCACCTATAAAGTCTCATATGTTTGTAGCAGTGGGATGCCTATTAGTAACTAAGACAAAAATATCCTGATTCCTTTGAAGCTTTTACTTGCATTGACCCAAATCACTCAATTTTTCAAGGACTTTGTAAAAAAAACATCCAACATATGAATTAAATCAATTTGATATCTCATCTCTCAAGTGTTCAACTGAGAGTCTGTCAGCTAACCCTGGTTGCTCTCTTTCCCAGGGCACCTTGGAGATGCACAGGAGCTTGCTCCAGGCTAAACTAATTATTCTAGTGATGGTGGCAGCTGCATGATCCCAGCTGTCTTCGTTTCTGGCCACATGATAGCAGTAGGGCTCCAAGAAAACGGGCCACAGGCTCTGTGTATTAATTGGTAGTGGGGACCCACTCCTGACCGCACTTGTGCTGTGAGTCAGCTCCTGAACACAAGAGTATGATGCCTGGGAGGCCCCAGCATAAGTTCCAGAAAGCACTGAGTCAACTGCATGGATGATTAGGTCTACCTACACTATGGCTGTTGATATTTGCAGAGAAAGAGGTGGCCCATTCAGCCAGAAGAACTGTGCACCACTGCTGTACAACATGACCTTGAACACCGAACAAGTCTCCTTTTGAGCTCATTAAGTCAAAAGTAAAAGACAAAATCATAGAATAGTTTGGATTGGAAGACACCTTTAAAGATCATCTAGGCCAACCCCTCTGGAGTGAGAAGGGATGTCCTAAACTAGATCAACTGATTCAGAGACCCATTCAGTGAATGTTGCCAGGGATGGGAGATCTACCACTCCCCTGAACAGCCTATGCCAGTATTTTACCACCCTCATTGCAAAGAATTTCTTTTTTATATCGAGTCTGAATTTTCCCTCTTTTAGTTTAAAGCTATTACCCCTTGTCCTGTTGCAACAGGCCCTGCTGAAAGGTTTGTCCCCATCTTTCTCATAGGTTCCCTTCAGGTACTGAAAGGCTGCTCTGAAGTGTCCCTGGAGTCTTCTCCAGACTGAACAATCCCAACTCTCTCAGCCTTCTCTCACAGGAGAGGTACTCTAGCTCTCTGATCATCTTCATGGGCCTTCTCTGGACTCACATTGGCAGGTCCACATCTCTCCTGTGCTGAGGACCCCAAAGCTGGATGCAGCACTCCAGGTGGGGTCTCATCAGAGTGGAGGGGCAGAATCACCTCCCTCAACCTGCAGCCATGCTGCTTTTGATGCAGCCCAAAATTCTATTGGTTTTCTGAGCTGAGAGCACACATTGCACTTCATGCCTTTCATTCACTAACACCCTCAAGTCCTTCTCCACAGGGCTGCTCTCAGTCTCTTCATCCCCCATCTGGTATTGAAGCTGGGAGTTGCCCTGACCTCGGTGCTGGACCTTGCACTCAGCCTTGTTGAACTTCGTGAGTCTCCAAAGGGCCACTCCTAGAGCTTGTCCAGGTCCCTCTGGATGGCATCCTGCTCGTCAGGTGTGTCAGCAGCACAACTCAGCCAGGTGTGCTCTGCAAACTTGTTGAGGGTGGACTCGACCCCTTTGTCATTGATGAAGACATTAAATAACATTGATCCTAATACGGACCTCTGAGGGACAGCACTTATCACCTGGACTCTGAGCCATTAACTGCTACCCTCTGGATGCAATCATCCAACCAATTTCTCATCCACCAAACTCAACCCATGAAATCTATCCCTCTCAAGTTTAGAGAGAAGGATGTTGTGGGGGCTCTGTCAAAGGCTGTACAGAGGTTCAGGTAAATGGAAACAGTAGCCCTTCCCTTGTCCACCGCTGTAGTCACACCATAGTAAAAGGTCACAAGGTTGGTCAGGCAGGACTTGCCCTTGGTGAAGCTGTGCTGTCTGTCTCAAATCACCTNCTCACTGGTCTCCACGTGCCACAGTATAACTTCTAGGAGGATCTGTTC
>VZTA01026176.1:0-34419 GCA_013398855.1 Mohoua ochrocephala
AGCATTTGTTTTCCCAAGTAACCCATGCATATCATGGAGCCATGCATCTCTGTAGGTTCAAGGGAATTCTCCTTCCCAGGTGGTGAAATTTGCATTCATTCTTGCTGGAATTAACGCAATCCCTCTTGGCACATTCTCCCAATCTCTGTCGGTCTTCTTGGATGACCTGCCCTTCAGTGTATTCATCGACTTGCCCAGACACCTATTGCTTCACCTCAGACAAGAAGCTAGATAGAACTGAGACCATCAATGGTGTTTTGCCTTCTGTTTCATCAGTTTGCTTATTTGGGTCTGGAATAATATTTATATGGAGCTTTCCCCCCACCCCCCAATGGCTAATGAAACAATGTACAATTTCTGATCTGCTTCTTGCTTGCTGACCCTTTTCTTCTCTTTCCTACCACAGCTGTACTATAGCTAGTCACATTGTAGTCCTTCTATTTTTAAAAGCTGCATCAAGGAGTTTTTATATTTATTTGCCTGTGAGATGTTTAGCAGACAGTGGGTTAGTCCATCAATACTCTCTGTTGATGTTATTGAACACTTAGGCACACATTTAGCATTGCTGGCTTCAAAAGCTTGAAGAACTTACCTATCCGGGATTTGATTCTGTCTGTCTCTGCTCATGCAGACAGTCCCATCTTTCAAAAACGAAGCCAAAGGACATATCTTGGATGAGGTAGGTTGGGCACAGTCCTTCACAAAAATACCCAGAAAAGCTCAGAACACACTCCACGGGCCAGAGGCCTTTTCAAGGAAGGAAGAATCTGCTCAAGAATATGGTTTTCCATATTTTTCAGTATTCAATTCTTCATATTCAAGTTCAGTAACAGTGAAACTCAAATCTAATTAGGAAAAAGTGATGGAGGGTACCTGACATTTGGGAAATTTAAACTTCTGATTAATGAGAAGCACTTTGTACAGCATTCAGTGAGCAGTGAGCAGCATGAACCAGATGTCATCATTTGTCAGTAAGGTCCATCAACATGGATGTTGAACATGGAAACATAATGGGAATTTCTACCTGGTGTTGCCAAATAATTACATATGGCTTAAAAACAACCCACAGTTTTGATGCCTTGAAAACACTCATCAGGAAGAATTACTTTTGTTTCCCTGCAAATATTGAACAAATATTACAGCATTTCCTGGTATATGAGCACAGCACTGTTTTCTTCTCTTTATTTGGGATAGGAGGTGCAACATATGGAATATAATGACCGTCTTATATGTGTATTGATATGTTATCAAACATATCAATAGAGAATGATGTGAGAAACTTGCACTTAGACCTACAAGCATGGTAATACTTTCTCTAGGGTAATAGCATAAGCCAGAATTTATTACACAAGACAGGATTTCTGCTCTCTGTTATTACCCCATAGTGAGGAGACTGGCAGTGGTCAGTAAAAGATCTAGCTCTGCTGACAATATTTCAACTGTAGGTATGTTCATATGGGAGACAGTGAAAAAGAACAGCAGTGTAAATTAAACTGGTAATTGTTCCTGTTAACAGTGTACCCACCACAGGAAGTAACACAGCCGTGAAGCGAGGTCAATAAACACCTGCTGTAACTTCACTCTCTGTCTATACAGTGGCATTTAATACAGATTTATCACCTGTTTTCACTGTGATGTCCAATTTTACGAGAGCTTATGCTGTTCCTTGGGTAAGATACTGCCCTCTAGTATGTAAATCACAGCACCTAGAACCTGGCAGCACTGAATGGCTGTCGGTTGGAGACACGAATTCTTCATTGCACTGTCAGGTTACGAGAGCTAAAACAACGTTTCCTGTCCACAGTAGTCTGTCCAAGTGTGCTCTTTCGGTTATTTCACTCTGCACAGGATAGACTTGTGCTGTAGCAGAATAAGGAAAAGGAAAGAGGGAAATCTCAGTAATTTGGAGGGAAAATTTATCATTATTTTTGGGACACAAAAAGAGCAAGATCTTGAAGTGGCTTCTCCACAGCTATTTACAGTAGATGGGTCATTAATGCTGAGTTTCTCCTCCCAGGTCCATAGTTTCTTTAAAGACATTTCCTGTCTTTGGCATTACAACATATCTTCTAGAGTCTTGTGCCTATATGTGACACCAAAATCTGTCCCTTCACCAGAATCAGTGTTTCTTGAAATACTTGGCTTCATTAATGGCATTAGATCTTTCCATAAATGGTTGGAAAATAACAGCAGCGAATTCTCACTGTAAATTCCCGCTCTGAGTTAATTTCCTCTTCAAATCACCATCCTTGCAGGTAGTCTGTTTAATGCCAGATACTATCCCTTGCCCTTTAAAGGGCAAGACATCTGCAATGTAACTTCGCCTTTGACTTTTGATTCTGTTGTGTCAGACGACTTGTGAAGATTCACTGCAAATGGAGAGAAAGGAAAGTTATATTTATGCCTTAACAGGAGTTTTTATAATGCCATTCTGCCTGGCTGGCAGAGCAGAACAGTCTCTCACAGTCTATCTGACTGGCTAATGGTTCAATTGCAGTACACGTGCTTTCTCTTCTGAGTAGCTGTGGGTGGATGCTGAAAACAAAATATTATGCTCGCTGGCAGTTAGCAAAGAATGTTTTCAGCTGTAGTGTAACAAAAAGTTTGTCTCACAATTTGGCAGTGAGATTTATTTTAGTACCACATTGCTCTCGGAGTGATATAATTATGGCTCACACAGAAGTTTTTCCAGTGATTTATGACCTCCCCAAAATTACTATTTTGCCTGATATTTTCTTCATCGAGTGTGTTAATTTTTAATGGGAAAATTAAAAGAGAATCCTTTCAACTTATTTGAGCTATTTGAGCATGATAAAATGAGCTTCTCCTGCTATTAAAAAAAGTTAAACTTTTTTTAAGCTGGAGTGTTTTGAAAAACTTATATGTTTTTTCACTAAGGATGTTTTCTTCAAGGCTCAATATTCACAGTTCAAGAAAGTGTAGCCTTAAATGAAAGGTTTGACACAGATATTATAGTCAAATGTTAATGCATTCTCTCACTGCTTTTCCAAAGGAAAAAAGAGAAGTGAAGAAAAAAAGACAAAATGCATGTCATTAACAAAATACAGCTCTTCTACACATTTGTTCAGTCACCATACAAATAAAGACCACAAATTCTTCTCATCTCTCTAATCGTAGAAGAAATGAGCCATTATGAAAAAAAAAAAAATTGCCTTCAGTAAAATCCCATAAAAGATCCTACCAAAAAGATGAAAAAGAACACAAAAAGGGTCAAGTCATGAATTTGGTGGTAACATACAGATGCCCAGAAAAAGAGCAGATCAAAACCTGCCATTAAAACTGGGGGTTTTATTAAGTATAACCCAAGAGTTAATAAGAAGTCTAGAACCCACATAAGTCTTCAATTAAATTATGGAAATTTCCAAATCTGCCATGGTGATAGATAAAGCTATAGATGCATTAGAGAGAGAGTGCCTGAGAGAACCCATTAGTATTAAGTGGAATAAATTCATACCAGACAGGACCAGTCAGAAATGTCAGCTTTCCTATGTTTCTTGTTATTTGTGAAAGAAGATGGAAGTGTCTGGGGTAAGCTTTCAAAGTGGTAGTTACACCTTTAGGTAATTAAAGGAATATGTAAATAGGTCTGAATGAAAGAGCCTTCATGCAAAAAACATGTTGAGAAATGAACCTGGCAGCAGAGAGGAAGTGCTAGGAATAGTCCATCTGACAAATAGTTTACTTAATATCCCTGAAAAACTTTCAGAAGCCTGGAAGTAGTTCAAATTCTTCTTTAACTTTGCTTATTTATTTAAATTTATGTATTCTTTCATGTTGCTTGTGTGGGTTTTATTGAATATTTCCAATTTACGAGTCAAGTATGAAAAATTAATATAAATTACGAGGTACAGAAAATTGTAATAAGCATAACTGGACTGTCAGTGCTGTCAACAGAAAACAATGTTAGTCTGGTTTCTTGCAGGCAATATCCTGCTTTGGGAAAAAACTGCCTTGCTGTGTTACTGTGATATCTTGATACAACGTGTATTGTTTTAATAACAACTGTTACATTAGGTCTTTTTAGAAGTTAGAGGAAGGTCAGAGGTACGTGCATTTTATTCAGTGACAAAGTGACTGACAAAGGCTACTATCCCAGTGAAATTCTGATTTTGTTGAGCTCCGTGGCAGACTTGCCGCTTCCTCTGTCAAGCCCGTGCTTTCACCTTGGACACATTCTGGCTGACAAACCAATTAGGGCTGAACTTCCAGCGAGAACTTCCAGTAAAAGGCATGAGAGTGTGCATGTTCTTTGGTTATGAAGCCAGACAGTACCTTTGTAGTTACATTGACAGACTGTCTCCACCCTGTAGGTTATGAGTCTTCCTTTGATTAATTGCTATGCAATCTTCAGAACAATGTCTAAGCTTAACCTGAATATGTCAGGGATGGAAAACCCAGCCTAGATTTTTGAAGTTGCTCCAACTGTTAATTATTCTTCCTGTTAAAGTGCTGTTGCCTAATGTTATCTACTTTGAAGCTTTAGGCTTTGGTCCATGTTGTCTCCATATATGTTAAAATTAATCAGATTTTGTGTTGTAGCTGTTACTTTTCTGATGCAAGATTGATTTCATGAGAAGATGTGGATTTTTTGCCATTTTAAGGACTTCTATGGGCTTTTCTCTCAACTTTCCATTACTACTGCATATGACAGAGACAATATTAATGTCTTTAGAGAAACTTATCCTAAGCAGTTTATAACCTTTTCCATGGCTACTGAAAAGGCTTCACTTTCAATTAGAAAAGCAGCAATTGTTTCAATTCTGACTAATTCTCATCCAGAACTCTAGAACTGTGCTAGGGCATGCCACTGTTTAAAATAATCCTATTCTCACAGAGACTATTATAAAGTACTGTGGTTTAGAGTATGAAAAATGTGGTGGTTAAAAAGCTGATGATCAGCAGTTTTTTAGTGTTTCTCTAAATATGGCTACCACGAAATAGGACTCTCATTAAAAAAAGAAAGAAAGAAAAGGAATTTTTATTCATATTTTAATGAAGTGTAGGTCCTAGCTTGAATTTAAATGTTTTCCAATTTATAAGTTTCTGTATTATTATGAGCTTTTGTAATAGTTGCATGAAAACCATAATGTTTTCCTAGTTTGAGACAATATATATGCACATATATATTTATACAATATATATATTTCATCATTTTCAAATATCACAGTCCTAATATTCAGTATGTCTTAAGAAAACTAAAAGGGTTGTATATTTCTAAAATATTTATTCTTTGCATATACAACTTAGCAAATTGACATATTTATGCTTGCTTTTTTTCACTAATGTTTAAAGACAAATGCTTAATTTAATTTGCATTTTTAATTAAGCAGTTATTCCATGGTAGTGACAGTCAGCGTTCAGATTTCAGTAGCTGTTTATTAAAAAGGATCGTGAAGAATGAAGCACTGATAATAAAAATATCTATATGACAAGATGCAAAGATGTGCTTTTTTTGGGAAGAGTCTTCTGTAGAACAGTTTTTGTACTCATAGCAGGTCAGATGAATATTTGCCACCTTCTAATAAACACTCAGTTCTCAAATTTGTGGTTGAATGCCCAGATGTTTAGGTTGCTTCCCTGCTGACCAAGGTGAGAAGTGATTTGTAAAACTGCAATTATCGATACTTCAGGCCTTTGTCAAACCCTTCCTTTCATGCAGTTTTTCTATGAAACAAGTTGGGTTATAACAAAGGCTGGAATAAATCAATTGTAAGACTACTTACAGCTAAAAAGCAGGATCAAGACCTTGGTCACAGCTGGAGTGAAAGAAGGGAATCACTAGTTTAAATATGTGGAAATATTTGATTTCATGTCATACACATTATGGATGATGTTGGAAGGGGTCTATGGAGATACTGAGTCCAAGGCCCTGTTCAAAGTAAGGCAATCAAGAGCGGGATGCTCAGGGCCATATCCAATTCAGTTTAAAGTGTCTCCAAGGACAGAGACCCCACAGCCTCTCTGGGTCGCAGAGACAGCATACACAGTACCAAAAATAGTGGATTTGTATTTTTTTTTTAAAATATAGTTTAAAAATTGAAATCGAATGTCCTATGCTTGTCTCTTTATTGAATTTGTTTGCTCTTTGTTTTCTTAATGGTACTGATAAAAGTACTTTATCTTGTGAGGTAGAACTGGAAAAGACCTCAGAATGTTAATTTTTGCATCTTCTGTCTTCAAAGCAAGATGAATTCTATTTAAATAATCCCTCAGAGATATTTGTGGAAGCAAAATATTTTTCACAATTCCTCCAATCATGAACATTTCACAGTCCTAGGCCATGAGTCCCAGTGCTTCGCTGTCTTACCTTGAGAGACTTTTCCCAGTGCTCAAGGTAATCTCACTCAGTGTGGTTAGTCCAGTGCTTCTTGTATGTTTTACAGAGACAGAGCCATGGAGAAATTACGATTCCGTTCTGGAAAATGTTTTTGCGTTTTGCATAAGGCTCTTGTCCTGATTCTGTCAGTCTTCTCTCAACTGTATCAATCCAGTTCTCAGTCATCCTTCCTATGTCATTTTTCCTAAGGCTCTGATCATCCAAGATACTCTTCTATGAGCTGTATTTTCTGAAGGAGTTGTGTCCTTCTTGAGGTTCTATACAGCATACAATATAGTACTACAGCTGAAGCCACACTGGTAATAATAAATAGAGTGTTTTTCTTCACCTGTCCTGCACATTTGTTTGCTCTGCTTTGTCTGCATGCATTTCATATGCTATTCATGCATGTGAGTTTAGATTTAATTTAAGATCAGCAGTGGGCAATATGAAAATAGAATACTGAAACAACTGTGTACGCAGAATGTCTCTTGTGCTGTGTAAATGCAGTTTGAGGCTTTCCCATCGTCGATATATGGCTTATGAGTTGTATGCATTTGAACTTAACAAATGTAAGGTACTGATATTCATAGGGTTTTTGGACTTCAGAAGGTCTGGAGACGAGCGATCTCTTGTGGATAGGTTGTGATGGGAGGCTGATTGCTAACTGAGTCATGCTTAGTCCTCTTCAAATATTAAATGTAAAACTTTGTGGTGCATTTAAAGAGTGCATTAAAGATTTAAACAGCAAGTAAGAACTACAAGAGAAGTTTGCAAACACCGGTGTTCCCTAGTTTGAAGAAAACTAAGAGGAAACAGTTATTTAGTTATTTACAAGTATAGAAAAGTTTTAAATGGAGGCCAAGCTACTAAGTCCAATTGCTTTAATCAGTCCTTAAGGTCTGATCGAGAAATAAGGACCTATCTGCAAACCTTGAGTAATTTAACTGGAACATGCAAGCAAACCAAAAGGAGCAGTATTGCTGGGTGCATTGTTTGGAGTGAATGTCTATCTAATTAAATCTTTTTTTTTAGCACATTTTCTATAAAAACGTTTAAAGACGCAAAATTTTTTCTAATCATTTTCAGTGACTTTTTCTAAACCTCTTCAGAGACAAAAGTGATCCTAAACAAGAGAAGTTTGTAGAAGGCAGAGTGGTTTCTTTCTTTAATGTGTGATCTGACTAATCATTGGCAGATATGGAGAAAAATCCTGAAAAGTTTATTTTTGATTGTATTATTAAATAATGTTCACGTTAATAATGTGATTTCTTATATTTTATGTTTAGAGAGTGGAGCAAAAACTAGTGTCATGATTGATGTAGAAAAGGAGAAGTGCAGTGCTTCGTGATGGGTGAGTCGCAGTAGAGCAAAAAAGAATAAGAAAGAGGCAAAAGAAAAGAAAAAGATTCACAAGTCGAGATGTGCGACATGGGGACTCCCATGGTGCTCCCAGGCTGGGTGCACACCGAGTCTTCCCTGTGTTCTTGGAAGTATAGACTTACAGCAGGGCTTCTTGAAACAATTTAATTTTCCTCTGTGTCTTGGGGTGACTTTGTGATGTGTATCCCCTATCGCTGCTCCATGCCCAGACATGATTCCTGTGCCTTTCTGTATCTTTTAAACTGGGTGCAAGGGAAAGGAAANGGACCTGTTCTCTCAGAAAGAACTGGTTGAGAGTGCAAAGGTCATGGCAGTCTTGGCTTCAGTTATCATGAAATGGTACAACATGAGATACTGAGGGAATTGAGCAAGACTAATAACAGAATTAGATATATATATATATATATATAATTAGAATAACATGGAACTGAGGAGAGCAGAAGCATGGTTACTGTCTTACTGTTTTAACTTGGTACTAAGCACCAATTCTCTGTGGTGTCATTTATTCTATTTAGTTGTGTTTGTGTAATTTATTGGACAGACAGATAGAACTAAAGATTTAGATTCAGACTTCTACTCACATTNAAGGGCTCTAAAATCTTCCCAGGTTTTCTCTCCACAGCGAGAGGTTTTCTTATTTAGCATTATTCTTTTTCTGTGTGTTTGTTAAATAAATAGTTTTTTTCTCCTTTCACTTTCCTTTGAGGAATTTTTTCCCAAACCTGGTAGGGGAGGGGTGGCTGTAACCTGCCTTCTGTGGAGGGGACATTCCTCCCAGAGCGTTTCCTCTGAAAATTTGTCTCAAACCAGGACACTCTGTTTTGTCCTCTGTTCTTCAGAGCTGCAATACTGTGCTTCCAGGATTTCTAGCTGCTGTTGCTAGAGACTACTTCCACCTATACAATGGGTACTCATTTAGTTGGAGGCATCTCTTAGCTGGCCTGAACTGTTGCGTTACCAATGCTGCAAGCATTTTTAAAATATAGTTTGTAGCTGTCTTCTTTGAAAGGGTGGGTATGCTGGTTTCCATCAACTTTTTGAATGTGAAATGTTTGTTCTGTCTTGCTTCAGAGGAATCAGCAAGAGTAAAGTAACGATGGATGCAGCTCAGGTAAAACTGGTATTCACTCTCAAAATAATGATTCAATGATGCCTCACACATGGACTGAAAGAGAACTTGATTAATTAATTGTTAGTACAGGAAAATGTAGAAATCAACCTGTAAGACTGAGTACAGCACCTGGAAAATAGCACCTTATTGTTGCAAATTATAACCTGAGTTTGTCACTTTTTACTAGCTCAGGTATAACCCTTGTCAGACCATCAGGTACTTAATTTCTAAACTATAACAATATTCCTCCTCTCACTTCCCAGAAAGGTATTTTGATAAAAATGAAGCAATAATTTTAATTCCAGGTTAAGAATTCACATACTGACACAGAAGAAAGCAAATATGCTTGGAAGAGGCAGCTTAGAAAAAAAAAAAGAGACTCTCTAAAAGCACTCAATCCTTCTTCGGTGTTGTACTTAAGCTTGTTACAGAAACAATAATAAAGTATAGTTTGATACAAAGACATATTTTACACAAGACATATTAAGAGCAGACCTATGAAAAAGAACTGGATTTAGCCTTTTTATTTTCTGAAAGATAGGCAACCTTTGATTCCCTAACATTATTTCGTTAACAGTCACGATCTGATTTTTTTTCCCTCAAAATCCTATGGATTTATTTTTCTGACACTTCTGACATTCTTACTTTAATTTTCTGGTTCTGTACTTTGAATAAAAGGCCGTTCCACTAGAGCGGTTGCCATAAAAAATTTACAGACTGGCAAAAATTAAAGAGGTAGTTCTGAAGGTGCACGGAAGGCAGAAAGCACAATGGAAAACAAACTGTGACAAGCTAGGTAGCTTGTGGCAAACACGCTACCCAGGGAAAAAAAATGTTGTAATGTAAACCTTTTTCTTTACTTTTATTTATTCCTATACTTCACAGTCTTGATTGTGAGTGGAGCAGCAAGGCATCTGGCGATGCCTGGTCACACAGCTGATGTCACAGGCAAAGATTTGTCTTTGATAGCTCCTTTACTTTTTAAGAATGACAGAGGAGAGATGCGGGCAGGAACATCTTTGCCAACAAGAGAGGAAGACTTTAACCTAGGTCAGGGAACGGTGACCAGAGCTTGAAGAGAGGTGCAGAGAGGCATGACAGATAGTAAGGGAGTGCCTAGGGACACGACGTGAAGGAGTCTCTCCTATCTCCAGTCAGTAAACAGCGTTACTGGAGGCCTGTCTCAGACACCTGTGTATCAATTCACTCAGCACGGGAATCACAACAGGAAGACTCCAGGTGCTACTGCAGGGCACCAGCCTCACTGGGATCACAGACATGGTTTGCTTGAATAGAGTGGTGTAAAGAATGGACAATGAGTCCTTAGGTAGTACAGGTCAGGAAGGCAGGGAGGAGGAGTTACATTCTACACAAAGGCACAAAGGCCAAAAGCACAAAGATCTAATTGGTGTTCTGTCGGTAAAGGAGCATCAGAGTCAACTAAAGTCACTTCATGAGGAGTTTGAGTACAAACCACCTAACAACAAGAAATAGATAAGGCTTTCTTTAGAAAAAGGGAAGAAGCCTTACAGGTGCAGGCCCTGATTCTAGTCAGAAACAGGAGTTACTCTAGCAACTACTAAAGGATGTCGAGGCCAAAGCAATCCAGCAGACTCCTGGAGTACATTTAATAAAATTTCTTGATGGATAAGCTGAACAGAGAAGATGCTCTACTGGACCTGTTCTCTCAGAAAGAACTGGTTGAGAGTGCAAAGGTCATGGCAGTCTTGGCTTCAGTTATCATGAAATGGTACAACATGAGATACTGAGGGAATTGAGCAAGACTAATAACAGAATTAGATATATATATATATATATATAATTAGAATAACATGGAACTGAGGAGAGCAGAAGCATGGTTACTGTCTTACTGTTTTAACTTGGTACTAAGCACCAATTCTCTGTGGTGTCATTTATTCTATTTAGTTGTGTTTGTGTAATTTATTGGACAGACAGATAGAACTAAAGATTTAGATTCAGACTTCTACTCACATTTTTACATTTGAATATATCTACTAAAAACAAAGCCTCTTTGAAACTCGTCTGTTTATTACTTTTTGGGGTTTTTTCACCAGTTAGTGTTTTCCTGCTTTCTTTGTAAATTTATTTAAAAATAAATCATTTCATTCCCTATGTGTAAAGGGGATATGAGTTCCAGGTATGAATTTTCTAGTTCCAAATCATATAAGCACTACATAATGAAATGTCACTGAGAAGAATGAATGAAGAAGTCAAAAGGTGAAATGTGGAAATGAAGTGCTATAATTCTGAGGAAACCACGCAGTGCATTTTCCTCGTTTATGAGGCTGTCATACCTTCTACCACTTGGAACCAAACTATATGAGATGAGTGTGGTGCTGTGTGTCAGATACACTCTGTAAGAGCTGAGCTGCATATGCTTTGCTCTGAAACAACTTTTCTCCACAAACTTTTCATATGGAATGATGTCTAGAAAACCTCGCTAAGGCTACATTTCTAGAAGAAAGATTTATATTCACGCAGAAGAAATTTCAGCTTCTTCCAGCTTCTGAGTAAGTGCTCTATTTGGCAGTAGAAATTAAGAAGCGGAGTAGTGTCCCTTTTGACAATGTTTTCTGGGACTGTTTGTAATGTTCTAAGCTCTACTAGAGGAATTTGGATTCCAGAAGTAAGTTATGTGAGGAAATTCTTCTATGTAACTCCTGATTGAGTTCAATATGAGATAAACTAATCATGCCCAGTCCACAGGTGGCTCTGTAGTTCCCCGGTAGAAGAAATGTAGAATTCTGACAATAAAAATGAGAAGACTCATAGGCCTCTAGGTTCAGATAGTGAATTTTAAGGGACATATCTTGAACATGAATCCTCATGGTGTCAAATAAATAGGTAAATACCTTTAACTTCTCTAAGATTATAACGTGAGGTGAATAGTGTACTCTTGTAATCTAAGAAACATGAGAGATCTTATAAGATATGAGAAAGAAAAATGTAATTTTAATATATCAGCTTCTTTATGTTACTCTCTTCTTTTCTGAGCCACTTACAGGAATTAGTATTTCCTTTTTCTTTTTTTTTATCTGAAGTACATGAGATTGGAAAAGCTATAATGTGCTGAGATAAATTCTGTGGCAAAGAGAAATGAAGTACTGATACCAGTAATCTAGACAAAATTCTGTGAAACTCTAAAGAACTGCAACAAATTGTCAACTTCAAGTGATTCTTCCACCCACATACTTATTATTGTCTATTGTGGCACAGAGGGAAGAAGAAGGATGGGACTAAGTGAAAATTTCAGTAAGGTTATACCTGCAGTAGGATGCTGCAACCTTGTGATCTCTGAGCTGTTTCTCTAGTACTTATTTTGTGGTTCACTGGCTTTTTTGGAGTAAATTGCATACGCTTAAAAAAGAAAAAGAAAATATTAGGGTCTTTGACCACAGGAAATGAAAATAAAATGAATGATTTTTTGTCTGAATTATAAGTACATGCTGTATCGTGCCTTGGAATCCTGATGGTCTGAGATGAGTTGTGGATCTTTTCTGGCACATACTCACATTCCCTTTAAGTAGAAAGAAATATCTGAGGAGAAGGGAGTTTGTATCCCCGTTATCTGATGAAGAAGAAAAAATCATATGTGTTAGAGATGATGAACTGTGCATTATGTTAGCTGGTTTGACTGAGTCTTTTGTCAAAGAAAAGCCTAATGAACTCCAAGTTCAGCTTTTCTCCTGCAGGCTAATAGAAAGAAGGTGATCCTGACCTTTCGAGAACACTAAATCCCTTATCCAGAGACTCAGATCGAGTCCATCAAACAAGGTAGGTACAAACTGAATTAACTCAATTGAAGTGATTTCTGTAGTACAGCCAGAAGAGATTGAAGATTGTTTGGTTTAAATATATTCAAAGGAATATATCTGAAGGAACTGTGAAATGCAAGATGAAGTTGCAATAATCAAGGACATTACAAGGCTAGCTGTTGATGTGGACCTGATAAAAGTGATTTCTGTAGCCAGTAGAAACAACATTGTTATGTACTCAACTCAGCTGAGAAATACTTGTTAAGTCAGTATAGAAGTGCACTAAGGTAAAATGGTGGTCCTAAATAGCATACCATATTCCTTCTGCTAGCCTGGATGGGAGTTGTTGGGTTGACTTGACCCTGTCTGAATGCCAGATGCCTGCTAAAGCTGCTCTAGCACTACCCTCCTCAGCTGGACAGGGGAAAGAAGATTATGATGAAAGGCTTGCAGGTGGAGATAAATGGAGATCATTCACCAACTACTGTCATGGGAAAAACAGACTCAACTGATTAACTTATTGCCAATCATTTGATTTGATACTCTTTTAAGAGTAGGGTAATGAAAAATCTTAAATCCGCCAGGCCCTGCTCAACCTCATTCTTGATTTTCTGTACCTGCTCCCCGCCAGTGGCACAGAGGAGTGCAGCATTGGGCTTGTGATCACATGCTGTCTTTGCAGCTCACTTCTTACAGGGAAGACTCATTACACTCTTTCCCTTCTCCAGTGTGGAGACCCTCCCACAGGACACAGCCTTCACAAACTTCTCCAATAAGACTCCTTTCTGTGGGCCGCAGTTCTTCACAAATTGCTCCAGTGTGGGTCCCTCCCACTGAATGCAGTCCTTCAGAAATGCACTATTCAAGCCTGGGTACTCCACAAGGTCACAAGCCCTGCCAGAAAAATTGCTCCCGCATGGACTCCTCTTTCCACAGGTCTACAGGATCTGCCAGCAAATCTGTTCCAGCATGGGCTCCTCTCTTCTGGGGTCCACAGATCCTGCCAGAACCCTCCTGACTGATGTCTTCCAGGGGACCACAACCTCTTTCAAAGACAGCCGCCTGCTCTGGCATGGGGTCGTCCATGGGCTGCAGGTGGATCTCTGCTCCACCGTGGTCCTCCATGGGCTGCAGGGGCACAGCTGCCTCACCATGGTCTGCACTATGGGCTGCAGGGGAATCTTATCTCTGGTGCCTGGAGCGCCTCCTGCCCCTCCTTCTCCACTGACCTTAGTGCCTCAGAGCTGTTCCTCTCACATATTCTCACCCTCCTCTTGGGCTGCAGTTGCTGCTGCACAGGTTTTTCCTGCCTTTCTTACATATGTTAACCCAGAGGTGCTTCTGCTGTCACTGATGGGCTTGGCCTTGGGCAGCATCAGGTCCATTTTGAAGTAGGCTGGCACTGTCTCTTTTGGCTACCCTTGTAGCTTCATCCCCCACCCCTTCCAACACCCTAGTACCCCAAACCTTGCCACCCAAATCCAGTACAAGGGTAGACAAATAACAGCTTCATGATCCCAAGTGTTATCTCATTGCAGCGCTATGGTACAACTTGTTTATATGTTGGTGACTGCTACCAGCTTTGAAGTATCTTTATATTTGTTGAGCAACAAGCACATACTCACAAGTAGTTATGCCTATAATATGACTGGTATCTTTAGACAATCTCAAATGTGGCATTACAATACCCAAAAAAGTCAATTTTTGGCTCCAAACATGGATTTTCTTTTGATATTTCTAAGTGACATCCAGAATTATAAAAATATTTGGGTTTAATAGGACTTGTGACACCAACATCTACAACATCGTTGTCTGGAAGTTGAGAAAGTATATCTGGATGAGTGGACTGCCAGGTAGATCGAAAATTGTCTGGACAGTTGTGGACAATGGCTTGATATCTGATTGGCAGCCAGTAAGTATTAAGGAGAGTATCCTGGAACGAATACTGAGGCCAGCTCTTCACCATTGACCTGGATAATGAGATAAAATACATGCTTAGCATATACCAGCTGGGAGTGGCCTAAATGCCTGATGATAGAGCTACAGCCCTTAAGAAGTTTGTATTAACAGAAATCTTGTAAAATTCAAAGGAAAGAAGTGCAGCGTTCTGTGTCTGAGATGGAATAAAGCTACACTTATGTATAGGCTGTATAACTAGTGGATTAATAATAGCCCAAATCAGTTTCACAGCTAATGCCAAGTAAGCTGACTTTAAGCCCTGAGCATGCTCACAGTCCGAATGAGTCACAAGTTGTACATCGAGCTGCATTAGGAGGCATGTGGCCAATGAACTGAGAGAAATTGCTATTCCTTTTCAGTTGATGCGATTGGATCTTCTGGAATACTCTCTGTTTCTGGATGCCCTGTTCAAAGCAGATGCAGGGAAATGGGGGAAGGCCCAGCAGAGTGCAGCAAAGATGGACAGGGTTGTAGAACACATTGATCTCTGGATGGAAATGGAGGGACCAGGGTTTGTTCAGTTTGAATAGGAAGCTAAGGGGCAGCTTTCAACCACATGAAGGGGAATTTGAAAGATGAAGCCCCATTCTTGATAGCAGCAGCTTGTGTAACAAGGAGTAATGACCACAAATTACAGCATGGGAGATTCAGGTAATGTGGTAGGAAGAATTTTTTCACCCTAATGAAACGCTAGAATGGCTTGCCCAGGAGAGTTTGTGGAATCTTTGTCCTGACAGATTTCCAAAACTTGGCTGTAGGCATTCACAGCTATCCTGCTCTAAAGCTGGGAATAGTCCTACTATAAACCAGAGGCTGCCCTAGATATCTCCTAGAGGTCCTGTCCAGACAATATTGCCACGATTCTGTTATTGGTGTGAACAATTCAACTGATAATATTTTTTAAAAATATTGTTAAGATACTTCTGATCTCCATGGCTTTTCTTTTTAAAAACTAATAACTAACTAACCTCAGAACCAAACAGTGGCTTAGAGTATATAACAAAAAGAAAAACCAAGAACCTTAAGCCAAAAGGCATAGTTAGAATTTCTTGTCTCTTATTTCTGTTCTCCAAATTACAGATCTTGTTTCCAACCTTAACTGTGTTAATGACAGAATTATTTTATGCTCAGTCATTAATGATGCATTAGAGAACATGTACAAAATCATACAATACAGCTCATTTTTTATTGTGTGAACCACATAAAGTTATATATTCACTGTTAAAATTTAGTTTTAGATATCCACACAGAATTCCCTTCCTCAGGTAACATTAGCCTATCCTTGGAACTCGTGATTTCCAAGACCATTAATCCAATGTAATTTCACTTTAATTTTTTTAAAATTAATAACTTCGGTAGTTTATTTGAAGTAACACTGATGCTGAGTCACTGATTTGTTAGGCCTTGCTTCAAACTGAAGCCTTACTCATAAAACTTAGACATGGCAAGTCCTATGCACAAGCCTCAGTATCTGTAATTTTAAAGAACTAAATGCCAACAACTGCAACATTATCTTTAAATTACTCTGATATTTACAGCACAAGAGCAAGAAGTTGAAATAAAGTATTGGTTAACAGAGAAGCAGTCTCAGGAAGTACAAAAACCAATCTGTTGAACTGCGAGAAATGAAAAGACTGTCCAGTAGTTTGTTCTTCAGTAATTTGTCAGTTGGAAAAGCTTGGTTTGTCAGATGTGATAAGTGATATACAAAACCAAAACATTCTTATGACCTATGTTATGGTCACTAGTGGTTTACAGTATACGTGACTTCACTCTACACTGCTGGGATTGAGCCTGCAAAGCTTTGTCTATGTTGTATTTTAAAAAATGTTTTCTTACCGTTTTCCTCTGTGAAGTCACATCAAACACAGATTTTTTTTTTCACAAGGCTAATTAGTATCCTTGGAAAGAACACCTTGGAAAGATTTCTAAGATTGGACAAGGATTTCAGTGCTGATTCACTGCTTTAGAAAGTGAGAGATTTATTGTTATGGCTTAATTTTTTATATTTGGATATAATGTCTGTCTTTTCTTTTTCTGAATATCTAGTTCTTTTGGCATTTTTAAAGCACAGTTATTCCCATCCCTTTGAAATTCAATGAACTTTCAGAGCGAAATGTAATTTATTTTACTTTACAAGATTACTTATAGAATACCGACAGTATATTTCTGCAACCAAGAATGTTATAGGTGCATAAAAATACCCTGTTAAATATTTACCAATGGTGAGAACATTTGGTATTTTAGTGAGACAAGGCCTAAAGAAAAGAAAAAAGATAAATTAGTTGTCCTTGGAATTGATTTTGGTTTTAGATATAAATGGGCATGAGGTTTATTTTAACCTTCAAGCTTAGTTGAAAGTCTATTATGGATAGAAGACAAAATGCATCCAGCAGTCATTACTATAGTGTCTGAAAAGAGACAATTCTACAGTGCAAGAGTCAGAGCCAGGGAAGAGAGGAAATCTGTCTGCTTCAGAAAATCTATTTCTGGCCTCCTACTGCATGACGTCTCTTATGTATCCTGAGGGCCTTGATCTAAAGAGAAAAGAGTGATGCCTCCTTTTCATTTACTTGCATCTTATTTTTTTTTCTGCCCACAATTTTGTGCTACAGAATTATTTCTCTTTTGATGGAGTCGATAAATTATGGTGAGTCATGTCTTAGAACGTGCTGTTTTACCAGAAAACATTCAGAAGGAACAATGACTTTCTGGCTTAATTGCTTGCCTCACTTGTCAGAGTTAAAGGCTGATATGTCTGACAAACCTTCTGTTTGCAAACCAGTCCCAAGTGGAGTAAAGAAATACGTTGTATTTCTGTGAGGAATCCTTGAACAGTTCATAGACATGGCAAATAATTTTGCGGTGTTGTCTAAGGCCCAGAACTTGCAAACATTTATGCATGCATATATGTATGTGTATGTATATGTGTGTGTGTGTGTGTGTGTGTGTGTGTGTGTATGTATGTATACAAACATACACATGTGTATATATATATATATATTTATATGGCTTATGCGCAAGTGAGTTTGTTGTGCATCAGATTATCTACATAGGTCCTCACAGGATAAATTTTGAGAGAATGGACAACTTTGCCCGTCAGATATTAGTCCTCTGGCACATTAGAACTAAAGAATTTTGAGTTTTAACTGTACAAAACAAGAGAAAAAAAATAAAGTGCATGGTTTTGAGAATATGTACTCAGATGCAGAATTCAAAATTACTGAAAAGAGCTACCAGCAACATAGATGGTTATATACTGATAATCTTTTGAAATAAAAACATGTAAATGTTGTCAAATAATTATGAAATCCCATTTGGGTGGCTACAAATGCAGTTTTAGAGAGCAAAACTGAAAAGGATGTTCCTTCACTTTGTCTGCTTCTTTTTATGACTGTTCAAGATATTTTTGAATCGAAAAGTCTTTTTCTTTGAATTTTTATATATCAACTTTTGAATAAGTATTGGCTTTTCCCTCAAAGAATAGATTGAGATCGGAATCTGCATTGCCCTTGATGTGTTTGGCTTCATTAGACGTGGGATATCAAGTCACTAATATCATAAAACTTTGAATTTCAGTTTTTCATTGTTATTTTCACTGACTGATAAATGATTCGAAGATTTATTACCCTCTCTATAAATCCTGGAATCCTAGAATTATTTGGGTTGGAAAGGATGTTAAATACCGCTTAGTTCCAATCCCCCTGCCATGGACAGGTACACCTTCCACTAGACCAGATTGCTCGAAGCTCCACCCATCCTGGTCCTCAACACTGCCGGGGATGGGTTTGAACTATTTAATAGCATACATACCCAGGAAAATTGCAGAAAATTACAGCACAAACATCAATATCTTTTCATCACAGTTCAAGTTTATGTAAGGATTTCTAAAGTGATTTAGTTAAAGTAATTTAGTTAAAGTATTTTGTATAACCTATCATAGCAAACATGACAAAAGCATTTTTATCCAAAGTGCAAGTGTAGTTCTGAGGTACTCTCCTGGGCTCAACTGGGATAGAGTTAGTTCTTTACCCAGCTGCTGGTACTGTGATGTGTTCTGAATTCAATATGAGAATAATGTTGGTAACACACTGATGATTCAGTTGTTGTTAAATAGTGCTTATCCAAAGTTAAGCACTTTTTGGTGTCTCATGCTTTTCCAGTAAGCAGGTGCACGAGAATCTGGGAAGGACCGTAATCAGAACAACTGACCTGAACTGGCCAAGAGGATATTCCATACCACAGAACATCGTGTTCATGATATAAATTGGGGACAGTTGGCTGGAAGGGACCAATTGTTGCTTGGGGGCAGGCTGGGCATCGGTCAGCAGATGGTGAGCAACTCCATTGTGCATCACTTTTTTGTCTTGGGCATTATTCCACTATCTCTCTTCTACTAGTGCTGCTACTACTACCACCACTACTACTACTATTATTATTATTATTATTTCGATTATTAAACTACTGTTATCTCAACCTTCAGGTTCCTTTTTCCAGTTTTCCTCTCCATCCCTCCAGGGGGCAGAGAAGGGGGGAGGACTGAGGTGGTGCCAGGTGGTACGTAGTTGTCGGCTGGGGTTAAACCGCTGAAGGTGCAAATTAGAGATCTCTGACATTACTCCTTGTTCTTGTCACTTATTCTCTGTGACTTAGCTACAGGAATAATTCTTCAGAATTTCTTTGTTTATCCTAACATTATGTTTTAGATAAGCTAATAAAACTTTGTTCCTTTTCCCTCTTGCGTAACCAGAGGAGTCCTGTGTAATTTTTCGGTTAGGATTTGTTGTTTAACTTTTGGCTAAGGCCTCCCTTTACTGTGCAAGTCATGAGTCATATTTGCATATTTGTTCAACTCCATTACACAGAAGTGACAGAAATACAAAAAAACCCCAAAACAAACAAAAAACCCCCAACACCAAATGTAATTTTGTTTGTGAAATGATATGGTTATACCCTCTCAGTTCAGAAAAAATGAAGAATTATTTGTCATTGTATGAAGGCATATTTATGAGGCTATGCAGTACACTGTCATTTTAAGATTAAAATCCTTCATTTTACTAACTGGAAAATATAGAAAGTGTAGCAGTGATTGCTTGCAGCAGCTTTTCTAGACTGTTCAGAATTTCTTCCAGGGCTCTCATGTGAAATTCTACGTAGTAATTATGAAACCCGGACAATAAGAAAGTGGATAGCCGGAAGAATCTTTTCAGACCTATTATTTATGACTTACTCATGACATTTTACAATGAGGCTTAGAGAAAAAAAATTGAGATCAGGTCCTTGTTACTTAAAATTGGAGAATGTTCATACAGCTATTACTACTAGTACAGGATTATGGGTAAGTGAACTGAAAATAGCTTTTCTGTATCTTCATATTGAAAGAATCAAATGCCCTTAATTTTTGTTTTCTTGTTATGTATTTTGTAAGACTATGATTCTTTTTAGGTAAAGAACCTCTTATGTGTAAAGCATTCATTTTTGATGTGTTTACTAGGAATATAAAGTCAAGATTAAATAGAAAATAAATTCTGAAAAAGCTAGCAAAGTGGTTGGCTGTATCTGCACTGAACAAGAAGGAGGCGTTAGCTCTCATGGACAGATGTCTCCTAGCAAAATGATGTTCTGAAGGTCTGGTACAAAAATAATTGTGTAGTTTGGCAACAACTTCAAACACGCAAAATTCAAAACATACCAGTATTATTATCAATTCTACCACTTTCTGTCATTTGTTAGAGCTTCCTGTTTCTGCTAGAATCTTCAACAAAATATGGCATGGGATAAATAGTCACCTGCTTTTTAATTAGTTGTAGAAACACACATTTGGGTGGTCCCTGATTCACTAATCCATCCCTGATGGTGATCTCACCAGACCTCAGTCAGTCTAATCTAGCTTTCTGAGTTCCCTCAATACCTAATGGAAGGAGAGACAGGTATGCCTAGGATGGGAGTCACTACCTCCTGGGACAAGTGTCTATGAGAAATAGGAGGAATCACATTACAGTTGTCCCTGACTTGCCTTAGTTAACAGTGAAGAAAACTTACACAAACAGTATAAATGGAAATGCATATACCGCTATTAGGTGAGGTGAATTCACTTGTGGTAGAAGGTTAGTTTAGAGATTATTGTTCAGAACACGACCTGCTGAATCCAGATCTTTATGTCTTAAGTAAAAATATGAATTGATTTTCGGATGAACGGAGGTCATGAATTTGCCTGTTTGGTATGAATCTGTTTGTCCAGAGCAACTGTTTATTTCACTCCAAAGCAGTGAGAAGCAATCTTACATTTTGTTGAGTTCCTCTATTCTTAGAAATTACCATATCACCATAAAATGTGGAGCAAGCAGGTCACCCTTCATCTGGCCAATTGAGCAAACAAACACTGTACCCCCACACTCCGATGAAGAATTCAGAGTCCTCCCTATGCAGCAGCAAATCCAGCTGTGTTGTTTTTCTTTTAAATAGTATGTTGTCCTTCCAAGTTCAGGATGCTTAGTCTCCTTCAGTCACAAAGAGTCACAGGATCAAGCAGGTTGGAAAAGACCTCTGAGATCATGGAGTCCACCCTGTGACCAAACACCAGCATGTCAACCAGACCATGGCAATGAGTGCCACATCCAGTCTTTACTTAAATACTCCTAGGATGATGACTGCACCACCTCCCAAGGCAGCCCATTCCAATATCTAAACCCTTCCTGTGAAGAAATTCTTCCCAATGTCTAACCTAAATCTCCCAGTTGGAACTAAAATAATATCTCAACAAGCAATGAAAAATAAAGATTTTAATTCTTGGTGTCAAAAGCATATGTAGCCATTAAAGACATAAACGAATGACTTAGGGTAAAGCAGCAACACACTGATTTAGAAGGTCAAAGCAGTTCTGTTCTTCTTTCCAGGCATATCTATAATTTAAAACCTACTTAGGATATGAAAATATTTGAGAAGATTTTTTTATTCTTAAAAGTATTTTCCTCAGTATTTTTGTGGGCAGATGGAACTTTTCTTACATTCCTTCAGATTTTCCGAAGACTTGGGGGTTTTTTTCATTCTATAATAATTTCTGACATGTATTGATTTTTTTCTGATTCAGACTTCCCTTAATTTGGGCCTTTGTGTGTATTTACTGTAAGTTACATACACTTCTCTGTTAGCAACATACATTGTTTTCAATTATGTGATTTTTTTGCCTTTCCTACCCTGTTTTTCAAAGAACTAGTATTTAGGCTTAATACCTTTCACTCAAAATATACATTTGTTTGATAATTATGCTTTACTGCTTCTTGGTTTGTGAGTCTCATCAGTCCTGACCTCAATCAGTCTGTTCTTACTGAGAGATTAAATCATAGAATGGTTTGGGTTGGAAGGGATCTTAAAGACCATCTACTTCCAACCCTCCTGCCACAGGCAGGGACACCTTCCGCTAGACCAGGTTGCTCAGGGCCCTATCCAACCTGGCCTTGAACAAATACATGGATGAGGCATCCACAACTTCTCTGGGCAACCTGTGCCAGTGTCCTGTCACCCTCAGAGCAAAGAATTTCTTCTCACATCTCTAGTCTAAACCTACTCTCATTCAATTTAAAGCCATTACTCTTTGTTCTGTCACTACATGACCTTGCAAAAAAGTCTTTCTCCAGCTCTCTCGTAGGTAGGTTCTGGAAGGCGGCAAGGTCTCCCAGAGCCTTCTCTTCTCCATAAATCTCATTTTATTTGTCAGTCTTTGCTTTAGGGGACTTCTCCGTCATTAGGCATTACTGTGTTTGTAGTTTTCCAATGATTCTGATGACCTTAGATCTTTTAGGGAGATGCACCCCACCCTCATAGGCAGCATCACAAACCACAGAAGCAAAATAAGGTCTTTTTTTAATGAATGGCTGGAGGGGGAATCTCAGGTTCTGAATTTGATTTCCTATGCACTGCTCACAGCTCATTGACAGTAGTAAGAGTTCTCTGTGATACTTGAGAACAGCCTATTTCTAAATGTCATTCTGGGCCCAACAATACTTCATATCATAAGGCAAAATTGTCATGAAAGAGTAAATCTCAACTTCAGGAGCATTTTAAGAAAATAAAAACAAAGAAGTCAGTTTTTATTTCAGACTTTCAACTGCAGAAGATTGATTTTGGATCATCTGTCTGAAACTTGTAATGTGTTTTACCTTTTCAGTATCTGTGTGTATGGAGTCAAACAAGTAATAGCATACCAATTTGAGAGATTTTTTTCAGTAGAATTAAATTATCGTTTTTATTTTTCAGTGAGAAAGTTGACAGAAACAATCACAGATTTCACAAGAAATAGTCATGGGTATTGCCCTTCCCAGAGTAAGTAAAAGGACTTTCTCAGATTTAATTTAGGATTTTGTATGCTGTGCAAACATCTGCACGATATAAGCACTCTGGGCTTCCAAAGAGGAGATGACTCCTCATTCAAGAAAATCTTCTCTTTAGTTTATTTCATGTAGACTGTGGAGAATGCATGGAAGCTTGAGAATGCTTTTCTTACTACCCATATAAGCTGATAGGAGCTGACGGCCACTTCTACTTGTTGCTATGAGTTAATGCAATAGTTAATGAGTCTACTTGTTGCAATCAGTTAATGCTCCCCATTTCTTCAGATCTCAACTTGCTTTACCAGAATTTGTTGACAGTTTTCTTTCCTCTATAACACATGAATTTTTTTGAGAATACTAATGTCACTGCAACAGCATAAACACAGGCCTTATTATGAATAAGAAGTGAAAGAAATTGAGATGAAGTTTTATTACTTTATATTTGGCTAACAAAACACAAAGTAGACATTTTTTTTTCTTCCAGACCTGTCATAGGTCACTGAGGTTACTTGTATGACTGATACAATAGTACACAGTTGTACAAGGAAAGTAAATATGTAGAGGCCAGACAGGCTTTTTTATCTCCAAACATGAGGCTGCATAGCTTACTTATGAACATAGATCAATAGGTTTGTGTTGGCTGATGGAACTAAGTCCAGCTGGTGGCTGGTCATTTGTGGGGTTCCCAAGGTCTCAGTGCTGGTACCAGTCCTTTTTATGGATGTGGGAATCAAGTGCATGCTCAATCAATTCATAGATGACACCAAGCTGGGTGGGAGTGCTGATCTGCTGGAGGGCAGGAAGGCTCAGCAGAGGGATCTGGACAGGCTGGATCGTGGGCTGAGGCCGATGGTGTGAGGTTCAACAAGGCCCAGTGCCGGGTCCTGCCCTTGGGTCACAACAACCCCAGGCAGCACCACAGGCTGGGGCAGAGTGGCTGCAAAGCTGCCCACGGGAAAAGGACCTGGGGGTGCTGGTGACAGCAGCTGAACATGAGCCAGGGTGTGCCCAGGTGGCCAAGAAGGCCAATGGCATCCTGGCCTGTGCCAGCAACAGTGTGGCCAGCAGGACCAGGGTAAGGATTGTCCCCCTGTACTCAGCACTGGTGAGGCCACACCTCGAATCCTGTGTTCAGTTTTGGGATTCCCAATGCAAAGTTTTGGGATCCTCACTTGGGGATCTTGGTTCGCGTAGTCTTGAGAAGAAGAGGGTTAGGGGGAACCTCATCGCTCTTTACAACTACCTAAAGGAAGTTGTAGCAAGGTGAGGGTCAGTCTCTGCTGCCATGTCTCAAGTGAAAGGGTGAGAAGAAACGGCTCTAAGTTGCATTAGGGGAGGTTCAGATTAGATATAAGGAAAAAAATTCACTGAAAGAGTGCTTAGGCACTGGAATAAGTTGCTTAGAGATGTGGTAAAGTCACCATCTCTGCAAGTGTTCAAAAGATGTCTGGTTGTGGCACTTGGGGATATGGTTTAGGGGTGTTTGTAATGGTGCTGCATTGATGGTTGGACTAGATGATATTGAAGGTCTTTTCTAACCTTGAGGATTCTGTGATTTTGTTTAATGGAAAACTTCAGAGCAGCCTGGGTCTAGTAGTGGCCATTCTAATTTGGTTGAATTTTAGTGGTGGTGTGGAAAGGTGGTGCAAAAAGAGGTGACGCAAACCGAACAATATTGCACTGTTGATTTATAAGGTAGACCAGGTGGGTGAAAGGTGATGTCAGGGAGACTGTCTCGTTCATATTCACACACAGGCACACATATCATCGACTTAGACCTTCCCCATTTCCCACTCTGACTAGGCAGTGCAACTGAGTTTCAGGGAATGTGGCTCTCCCTCTGACCAGTCTTAGCTCGGGCAACAGCTTAGCTTCTGCGTGTCACCATTCCTCTGTCTGGGTATACTTCTCCTGTGTGGTGTTGGATGCCTGCACGCTTTCTACCACTGCTAGTTTTATAGCCAGGTGTTGCCAGAGATCACCATAAAGATGGTCCTTGATGATTTTTCTACATACCTTTGCAGATACTTCACCTATTGGTTGTTGCTGATTTCACTCTATCTCTGCTTGCTGGGGCTTGTTGTACTCATTTCTTCTCACTTCATATTTGGCTCAAAACAAGGCCATGGAACTCCCTTGTCATAAGAGAAAGACAAAAGTAGCTCATAAGAAACCAGCATTCAATACCATGGAGTCATATTCATACCACACATTTGTTGGATGGGTAAAGGTCAGTTCCGGAACCCCAGTCCTCACATCCCTGCTTCAGATATCTCTACAGCAAATTTCATGCTACATGGGTGAAAGGTGAATGTGCTGTCTTTCATGCTGTTTCATAAGTAGCGTCATTTTCCCTAGAATTCTGCAAAAAAATGCAGTGCTTTCAGGAGGTTTGCCCATAGCACATCATACACATCAGCAGTCTTGCCTGCCATATATTGCCACCATAGCAGAAAATGCATAATGAACATTATTCTTAAGATTTTCTTTCTGCTATCTTCATTAAGCAAACATTGTATCTCACTTTGCTGTTGGTTCTGTAAGTTGGCTGATTTGTTCCTTTAATATGAATTGGTTCTTTGAAATAATTCACAATGAATTTGATTCCTTGAGGAAATATCAGGACAATTTTTCTCCTTTAGAATATTTTCCAGTGAACTCCACAGAAGAATGAACTCATCTCCAATAGAAATACCATTCTCTATGACACACAAATACATCATGGATCTAACTATTGTTTGTATTATTACTATTTATCCCTTCCACAATGATCATGCAAACATACTATCTGTTCTTTTTACTATTGCAACTGCAAGACCTTTTTTCCTCTTAACTGTAGGAAGCCTAAAATGCATCTTTAAGAGCTGAATGCTAATTCTCCAAATAGTCAATTGCAGTAGGACATCTAACTTTTCGGATATAAATTGATCCTCTCTAATGTCCCAACAGCAAACCATTCTCATATGAGAAGCAATAACAAGAAAAAGATGCAATGCAAAGTTTTAGATATTTCTATGGCTTGTGAAAGTTGGAGTAATGAATACTATGAGGCATTTTTCCCCAGATCCCCCATTACAACACATATATGCACTTAACACAAGAAATAAATTTACAGCTTATATCAGCAGGACGGTCTGCATCACTCGTTAGTTCATCCTTTGATATTTGACTTGAATGAACATACATTGTAGTTGTATACTGCAACAGGTCTGCTCAAACACAGCGTTGTCTGAATTTGTTGTGCGGGGGACACAATAATTTATTTGATCATCAGATATTATTTTAGTTCTTACCTAAATATTTTTGGAATACTGAGAAGTCTTTTGAAGAAGACAAATAGTATCTGACAATTGCAATATATGAAAGATATGTAAGAATTTTTGTTATTTAAAATTTTTGATCAGGTTTTAATGGTCCAGTGTTATACACTACCTTGTGGTTAGTTTCTTACTGTAGTCAGCTTTTTGTTGTAGTCTGCCATTGTCCCATGTAGCACAGAAGCCTAAGGCGACAAGATTTGTTGTAGTATGCCATGGGATGAAACAAGGCTCTGGAGTCTGTTTTTCTCTTCTGTCCCCAGTTTAGACTGCTACACCAGCAGCCATAATGAATAGTGTGTCAGAGATGCTTCTTCCTTAAATTTAGTCTCTAGTGGATAATTGTCAATAGACCATCCTGAATGTAATTACACAGAAAAATCGCTGTGAGTACATAGCTTGCCTGTTCCTTATGACAAAAAGCATTTCAGTGGCGGCACACCCCCCCACCGGCCCTCCCCCCTTTCTAAAAACATAAAGCATTTATATTTTGTGATATTGTATTCTGGCTTCTGTCTCAGAAGGTAAGGTGCATTTCATCCACTGTGAACAAAGAGCATTTGGAAAAGCTATCCGTGTCTTTTCACTGCTCTCTTTTAATGGATGTTCCTTTCTACTGTCTTTCTTAGCTATACTTAATCAATCATGCGTGTTTTTCAACTTTATCTAGAAAAGAGAGAAAAGCTGACTGATCAGTAGACTTCATTTGAATATAATGAACTCCTTAAGTAGAGTTTTAAAGATTCCTTGTAAAGCTGTCTGACTCTTTCACTAAGGTGTTAATTTTCTGGTTTTGCTTTTCGTGGAAATGTTTCTGTATATTTTCCATTACTGCTTCATCAAATATGCATTTATGTTAACTTCTTTAATGATGTAATGCAAGCGGGATAATTAATGTGTTTATTCTTCCACTAACTCAAGTCTAAGCAATGGCAGAATTGTATTCCTGTTACAGGTACTTCATCTAGCAAGTATTTTATTGTATGCTCTCTCTTCGGATAGTCTTCCATGAGGAAATGGATTGCAATTGGATAGTGTCATTCAAAGAAGGAATGCATTTTTAACACCCTTTCACAAAAAAGGCCCTATCATCTTCATTATATTTGCGGTCTGGCCTTTTTCCATTATTTTGTTAATTTTGTTTCTGATATAAATTTTCATATACTTGTAACTGTATTTAAAAACTATGCTTCCAGCATGCAACAAAGGAAGGTTTAAGTGACTTATGGAACTTGGATATGTTTTTCAGCATCAGATAATCAGAATCCCTCTTTCAAGGGCAGTTGTGTTTTATGAGGGATCTTTTTAAATTCATATCGATTAGGAAACAGCAGTGCTAACTTTGTAAGTATCGCATATAATTGTGAGCATTTCAGATAACAGCGATGGTAACGATAAAAAGAAATCGTCTGTCTGATTCTTCACAGATTGGACAGGTCACTATTGTCAGGACTCATGGGGATATTGGACCCTATTACGGGACTAGGGGGGAAGTTTTTGAGGGAACGGGTCAGACAACTGATGAGAATATCAGTCTCTCTGACAAAATGCCTTCTGCTCACAGACAGGAGACCTTCTCTGTAAGGTCTGTCTGATTCTTCTCCATGTAACCACAGACGGATATAGGTGGAGGGAAAGAGATTCTGGGAGCAGCCAGGGAAGGTTTCAAAAATGTAATTAAGATCCAAAATACAGTTCTATGGGATTCTGTGGTGTATCTAGTTTTCTCTTTATCTATGGGGGGTTTTTTGTGGGTTTTTTTCTGGTTTTGGTTTTGTTTTGCGTAGGCATTTTTGATTTTTTGGGGGGAAGTACGGTGGAAATAGGTTTCCAGAGATGAAAGGACCAGGATGTCTGTTCAAATATGGCTTTTTGCATTAGCTTGTTTGGGGAATCGGGGTGATTAATCGCTAGAGTAGTCAAGGAATTTCTGAACTATGTGGCTGGTCTGAACTGATCAAGTACAGAACGTACCTAAAACTACTGTTTTCAAACTCATGTGTGGTTTGTCTTCATGCCATGACAACATCTTCAGAGATCCACAAGCAAATTAACCTTGACTGGATAACTACGTAAGGTCAGTTGAAAGAAAATGCTTATGAGATGGTTCTATAATCGGAAACACAGGAGTTCTAGCTTGGGTTTGTTATCAGAAATGGAATAAAGGTGAACAAGCTCTGTAATGGGGAGATGTTCCCCATGGATCTTCAGCTTCAGAGATTTACAATTGATTGTCGTGGTAGGGTTTTATTCTGGTTGTGTGTAGGAAGATAGGTCTGATTCATGGAAGCCTAATTGTGTGGGAAGAAAAATGCAAGAATCTTCAAGGCTTTCTCTCTCATCTTTCCAAAGAACGTATCTCTAAATGGCAGTCATATCTGATGCTCAGAGGTGATTTTGCTCTGAGAAGCTGTACCACGGATTGCCGTGGTGAAGAGCTGTGAGATAGGGCAAAAATTGAATAGCATAAACACACCAGGAAACATATCAATGAAGGAAGGTAAGTTTTGCTGTAGTCTTACTATTACAACCTGAGAAACACAGTGCAATTACTTTGCTTTTATTCTAAATATTATAGATAGAAAAAATTACAAAATTTGCCTAGAACTGACAATATCAAGAAAGTCAAACTTTGCCTTTTCAACTCTTGCCTCTTAACGTAATACACAGGTTTTCATTTTGATTTCATGTGCTAGCAATATCACCTGTAGCAGTACCTTGCAAGTTTCCATATTTGGTTTTATGACTCTTCAAAGAATATCAGCGAGATTTTCCCTGAGTTAAAATTAAAAATAAATTATTTTTCTTCACTTGAGACAATGACGGAATTTTCTCACCAAAAATGACAGCTCTGTAGGTTATGAAGAAATGAAAAAAATCTATTATTTTTAGTATCTTTTAAATCACTGCTACTCCCCTTTTTCATTCTGCATATTCATATAAATTTAATATCAATGAGATACTAATCTCGCATATTTTCCTGGAAGCTCGTGGTAGCTCTGTCTTGCTCATGTTTTTGTGACTGGTCCTGAGTTTTGTAAATTACTTTCCCCTATAATTTTCAAAATGTCAAAATAAAACCCAGCAAAACAGTAATTTTTAAATCTGTTTGACATTTTAAATGTGGTCTCAAACTGTAGTTTATAATGAAGCCGTCTGTATCGGAGACAAGACCCAGAGATAAGTTTTATTATGGATTTCATGTCGAACCGTGGCTCTAAACAATATGTGCTGGACTTATGACACCAGTTGGCCTCCGAAATGACATCTGTTCCTATTGTGCTGATGAGCTCTTTAACTGCTCTCTGCATTTGCATACTGGGTGATGGGAACCCGTGATACATACCCCCGTAGGAAGGACGTGGTACATTTATATTACACTGAACTGTCTGAAACAGGGAACAGGATGTGTTGCTAAGGATACAAGAAAGAGCAGAACTCTGCAGCCACTGCTGTGCTGGAAGATTACCTTTATCATTGCAAAAGGAAAACAAGAATAATTAATTCTGTTACACAGTTTCAGGTGGCCATCCAACTATTCACTGAGAAAGATACTGGTTTGACATTTTTTATATTAAAGTCTTTGTGCTGACTAACCTTCTAGACAGGGAGCCAGAACAGATGCAAAATTGCCTCAAGTCTGAAACAACATAATTTAAAAAATATTATTTTGATTACATTAGTATTAATAATTACAATAAATCTTACAAGAATATTTTCTGCCCTCGAAGAGCAGCTTTTCCAGTTGTTGCATTTTGAAAAGCTGGAGATTCAGCATCTGAAAAATTCCAGTAACCCCAGTTAATCTCTTCCAGTTCTCCTCTCCAGTAAAAGAAACCATAAGTGAAATCGTATCTAAGAGTATGTTTCCATGACTAACATTTTTACCTTTTTTGTTTTGGTTTTTTTTTACAAATGGACAGTCTTAATCAAATTGGATTCAACAGTGACGGAAGAAGAAATGACTGTACAATAACATTTGCCAAATCCACGAACATACAGGCAACTAAGTGTCTCCAGTGTTTAAGTGGGCTTGAAAAATGAGTATAAACGACTTCCACTTCCTTCAGGTTGATCCTATGACCTAAAAGAAGACCAGAAACAAAACAAAAAAATTAACAAACATTCTCCCAGTCATAGTAAGTTAATAACCCTATCTGACCATGTTAGTAAAGGAATAAACAATCATTGGTCTGTGCATTCTGTTCTATCAGACGTAGATCTCCAGGCAGGCTTCATAATTGCCTTACATTAAGTTATTCATTTTGCCATTTGAACTTGAAATATTTTTTTTTATGGCCTCTGCTATGGCTCATACTATAAGATGTCTGGTGCTTGTGGTATTTTCATTTATATTCTAGTACCAACAGATCAGAGACACTGACCAAACATCAGGCAAGCGAAACCAAAATAATGGAAATTAGGAATCCTGGAATATAAACCCCAAAGGGAAATTGGAGAGAAATCTTCCTAGACGGTTTCAGTACCACAAATGCTTTTCACTAATTCTACCACAGAGAAAGAAAACACTTCCCGACAACTGGGACAGCCATGTTTTCTTCCTGCATGTTCTGCTTTTAAATCTCTGCTGCTCCTCAGTAGGTGATCACACTACTGTCCTTATTTACCGAATCAGTTGTAAGACCTTGCACTTTACAAGCTGACCACTGTTCTGAATTAAATGTTGCCTTTGCTATTCCTCATTTGTATCTATTTCCATGATTACTTAGTAGTATTTGTGAGAGAAGGCAAAGACTTTGCCTTTCAAGAGCAAGAAAGGTAGTGTTTCTCTGGCAAACAGACCTTAAATAATTTGACTGTGGACAGCTTTTGTTTCCAGTACTGTGCATATAGAAGGGGTCAGCTTAGAGGTCAACTCTGAATTCTGCTTTTAAATAAATGTTAGACCTTTCATGATTCAATAATTTCCAGGAACTCTGCCAAGTCTGAGGTCAAAACTTCCATTACAAGCTACTTTTCTTTTTGCTATACAACTAGTTAAAGTTGACTTTTACTAGGTTTGGAAAGGAAATAACCCAGTTTTTAAAAATGTCTCTGAGCTGAAATACTCCTTGGGCTTCTAATACTCTCTCTTGTATAAATTCTAAAAGTGTTTCAGGATCTAAGGGAATCATTATAACCAATTAATGCTATTATTTTGTTTAGAAGACTGCAAGGCAATCACATAGTTCAAACTGAAAGCCACGAGTTTATTAGTCTTGCAAAGGTAATAATTTAAACGCTTTTGACTAAGTGTAATTACCCCTTGCACATGCCAGCATGTTTTATATTTTGAAGGTATAGGGATGCAAGTGAGGGAAGACAATGTTCAGAAAGAGACAAAATTAAAGTTCAGAAAAGGTTAGAGTCTTTTATTCTCAAAGAGATAATTAATGTTTCCATTGTGTTCTGGTGGGCTGTTTATTGTTTATACACTTTTTATTTTGTAATTCTCACCTTTCTGTTTGTTCTTGCATTTTCATTCTTTTCTTATGTTTTGGGACACTTCCAAGGGGTCCAGACATTTGACAACAAAATCATACTGACATACTATGTTTCTACAGGTATAGTTTATCCATTTCAGACATCTAGAGAAAATCTAAGGGGTTTTTCTGTCTATATGATGGAGATTGATAATAACTATTTTGACTTACACAAGTTAATGGAGCAACATTTTATGTAACAATTGTTTGTGATTTGTTTGTTGGTTTGATTTGCATATATACAGCATTCCTTGATTATGGACTGGAGCTTTAATCAGTTTTATAGGGTAGTCCTACTTTTATCAAGGTGTGTGTCCCAATTTCAAAGCCATTTTAGAATACTCCAACCTAACCATCTTTAAAATTACAAATTCCTCTTTTCAACAGGGAGATCTATTTTTGTAGTGTAAGAGGAAGGGTAAAGGGATAAAGACATTATGTAAGATGGAGATTCAAGAGCTCTTCAGTAACCTGGGAGCCTCTTTCAGAATGAATACAGGAAAAAGCTCCCCTCGAAAAGTTTTGTCCTAACAGAATGTGAAGCTGTACAGGTTTAAAATGGAACATTCAGAATGCAAGATGTCTCTGTTTTCTCAGCCTCTCTAGAGTGTTTTCACTGGGCTTCTAAAACCAAAATTATTGGATTAAAAGAAATGGTTCTGTAAATACACAGGATATTGGTTAAGGGCACAGAGTTCTGCTGTTTGTTTCAAATCTACTTTTCTTCACATGGGTTAATGCAATTTTGGAGAAGGTATATTGCCAACATAAAAACCTATTAAATAAAGACCTAAATGGATGAACATCTCTCTTAGTCTGGCTGTAATTTTGCCCTAGCTCTTTTTCCCAAGTTGTGAAGAATAGTGCAGCATTCATGTTAAGGTAAGCTAATCTTATTCTACCTGCTGCAGCTCTTATTTGTTTTCAGCTGCACTGGCTGTCAATTTTTTCAGGAATTAATATGCAAATGTTGTCGATATATCAGATTCACCAGTGTCTTTGCCCCATGGTGAATGTTGAGTATCAGCACATTAGTTAGTACATCACGCTCATTTGATTCATGTCTTCTAAACGTTCCCTGGTTTCATTTTCACAGTAAATCCTTTGAATATATATCCTTGCATTTCTCTCCACTAGAAGGAACTGACAGTAAAAGGATACTTTGTTTCTAAAAGCTTATCCAGTGTACTGTTTGTTTTAATTACGTTTTTATGTGGAGTGCCTGGGGATGTATGTGTTACAGACGCTATAAAATAGTGATTGGATTAGAGTGCCAGGAAAGCAATGGAAGTTTCATACTGCTCTGTCTGGAGTCAAGTCAGTGCAGTAAGTGGCTGGGATGGTTCAGTTTTGCTATTACCTCTTAAATCTGTATTAGCAGCTCTGTGAAACACATGACAAAGTTCCTTTTTTTCAGGGCGTGTCAGTGACCTAGTTGTAGTTTCTCACTTGGGGCCTAATACAAATCGCTGATCTAATAGAAATCAGTACAATCAGTGACCCCCTCCTGAACTTTGAACTTGTTTTTAGGAGCAGGATGAAAAGTCATGAACTCAAATTGTACAGAAGAATTCTTTTATTACATATTGGAAAGACCCTTCTAACTCTTCAGAGTGAATTATATAAGGAAATTATGACTATTCTAAAAAAATTAGGCAAGATATCTAAGCCGCCTGTTATTATGTAGAAATACTTTGGTTCAGGATGATGGGTGTGGTGATCTCCTGAAATTCCTTTTTTAGGGATTAATTCATTTAGACAATGAAAGGAATATTTTCAGGACAATCTACTAAGAATTGTTCTAATAGTAACCTTCAAAGTTTTTGGTTTGAATTGTTGCATTGTGTTACAGAATCTAAGAGATGCACCTGGAAATCAGAATGAATAAATCATTTCTGTAAGGCAATAAATCAATGACAGATTCTTCTGCATATTCTTTGGATAGCTTTTCCTCTCTAACTTCACTGAAGGGTACAGAGATTTCTAGGGTCATCAAGATTTCCTTCCAAGAGCAGCATCATCCAGAGCCATGTGTGAGGAATTTCAGTTTGTTACCTCTGCAACTGAGTCTTCAGATATACAGAACCATTATTCCTTACTTTTACAAAATACTTAGTCATCAAATATGACTCAATTGCTAAGTAACTAGAAAATTCTGATTTCAGAATTTGGAAACGAGAGACACTTGTTCAGGCTGCTCATCCATTCCACCATGACCATTGTAATTTGTTCCTTAATAAGATGAAAACCCTTTATGATTTATGATTTTTTTTTTCTAGCAGCAAAAGCCTTCCTGGTATGAGAATGTTTTCACACGGTAAATTTCTTATAATTTGTACACATTCTCTCAGTGGCTTACTTTAATACCTTTTTCCTCTTAAATTACAGGAGCTGATTCTTTAAAAGTTCTTCAATAATTCCTGTGTTAGGTTCTAGTTTTGCAATCGTATCTGTATAAAAAATCCTGGATGACTACTTATAAATCTCCTAGCATACAGGCCTGACTTGGTTTTGCATTTCACAGAATCATAGAATATTAAGGGCTGAAAGAGACATTAAAAGCATCTAGTCCCAAGCCCCTCTGCCATGGGCAGGGAGATCTCCCACTAACCCAGGTTGCTCAAGGCCTTACTCAACCTGGTCCTGAACACTGCCAGGGTTGGGCCACCCACAGCCTTCCTGGACAACCACTCTCTTACAGGCCTCACAGTAAAGAATTTCTT
>VZTA01026179.1:10094-34111 GCA_013398855.1 Mohoua ochrocephala
CTTTGCTTTCAGGCTGGGAGAGCTCATCCTTAAAAGACTAAAACCCCATGACTGGTTTGACCCATGAATGGCAGTGTGGGAAAACTGAAAAAAATTCATGGGAGAGATTTTTCTTCACTGTAACAGATTCGGGCTGGGCTGTTTGCATGTGAAGTTCAGAACCACACCAGAGAAGTTCATTGAGAACTTCTGTGGGGAGACTCCCACGGCACACCAGAAGGAACTCTTTTCCTTAACATAAAGAAAGACTCTTAAGAAATGAATACACTGACCAAACCTCATGTTTTGTTTCTCTTGTCCGGATTGGTTGGAAGGAGAGGGGTACTGGAAGCAAGGGGTTGTTCTGGAAGTTTGCTTCAATTTCCTATTATTTCTTTTTACTTTTACTTCTGTTAGTAATAAATCCTCTTTATACTGTTAAGTCTGAGCCTGTTTTGCCTTGAAGTTCTTCCGTCTTTTCCTCAATAATCCTTATTTCACCTCACAAAAAAATGAATTTTTAATTTCCCCTTCTCTGCTTACCTATAGCAGAGACAAGTAAGTGAATACTCGGTACATAACCAGCCTCAACCCGCTACAGAGATGACTGAGTAAATTAATATTTTGTGAATTCCAAACAGGCTCAGGCATGAGGAAGATACTTGCCTAATTTGATATCACAGCATTTAATTTTTGTTTGTATGGCCAAAAAAAGGAAGCTGGAAACTTAAGGGTTTAGAAACCTAATTGCTCTGAGACTTGTGTATCTTCAGGGTAACTCACAGACCTCTTAATGACATAAATCCAGACACAAGATTTAGATTTAGATTAATATGTAAGTTCACCTGTGGATCTGTTTTGAGAACTCTATGAAGAAAATAATCAAACAGATATTAAAATAGGAAAGAAACAGTTACTAAGCAGCCCATCTAATTGTTTTCTTACCTAGACATTAGTTTTGAAATAGTGTCAGGCAGTCTCGTAGCTGTCTAGCAAAAGCGTCTATGCCAAACTATGTTCTGAGTCCTAGACCATAAAGCAAATCTTGAAGATGCAAAACAGAGATATAGATCAGAAATGTCCTGTGCCTGGAACTTCTTTACCCTCATTGTATGCATTTTCTCTCGTGTCTGGGCCTTTAAGCTCATGCAGTATGAATGGAGCTGAGTTTCAGTGCTTGTGTCTGAAACTGGGAGTTTGGAGTTGGAGGCATACAATGCAAGTATTTAAAGGCTAAATTTAGAAGCCGCTTTACTGTGCCAGGCTGCAGGATAAGAAAGGAATGGGCGGATGTGATTTCATAAGGGAAGGTAGACCAGAGAAAAAACGGATAAATACTGTCTGTGAAAGTGAAAGATCTCAACACTCTTGAGTACACTGATGATTACCCTGTAGCACCTATATTTTCTGAGGGTAATTATATTGGAGCCAGTGCAGAATCATTGTATGTATTTCTCTTTGTTATTATGACTATACAAGTGCTGCTTTTCAGTAGAATGTGGATGATACAGTTCTTCCAAAAAATAAACTAAGAAGGTGTAAAAGTATATGGTGAGAAGTGACTAGCAGAGTTTAGTAAATATTTTGTATATAAGAATTTCTTTGTAACACTCAGGAATTCATTTTGCCTCATTTACATTTGGTTTCAAGACTGATTCAATCACACAGTCACAAAGCAGTGGAAAAGTCATATAGTTCATGCATAATAGCAAGAGAGGATATGCCATTTGCAGGAGCAGAAGGAACAGGTGCATTGTAGAGGAAAAATGAATTTGCTTGCACAAAGGTGTGGGCTTTTTTCTCCATCTAAATTATAGATCCCTTTTTATATATAGTTACTTCTGTCAGATTTCTCTACTGCACAAATGGTGAGTGTCTTCACATAGGTCTCTGTTCTCAATAGAATAAAAAGGAAATTAAGGTAATTAATAAATTCTTCAGTTATCTCTGATAAATCTATTTCTCTTACTATAAGTGGTCCATGAACCTACATTTAGATCTGTTAGAACTATAACGAACTGACCTAGTGCATATTACTGGAAAATGCTATTAAAAAAAATTTAAAGGATCTCATACTGGATTGAAGATGTTCATATATGCTAAAAATGTCTTGACTGTAACAGCTGCTGAGAAGAAATTAACTCTATCCTAACTGAAACCAGGACACAAGAAAGCCTCATACTGTCAAATCCGGTGATGAGTAAGATACTGCATGTTGTCTTTCTCCGCAAATGCTATACTGAGTTGCTTATACATGGACAGAAAAGAATAAGTTTGGGTTTTTTCTTCGATTATCTTTTGATGCTCTTTGAGCATCTTCCTAGAGACAGTCCCCAGTGCTCTGACCAGCATTTATTATCATAAACAACAGAATATGTGGTAGGATTCGAGGCAAAAAATAATTTGCTTGGGGAGTAACAAACCTTCTTTTCTTCCTGCATGACAAGAGGTGTTCTCCAAGGCTGCAGATTAATGCAATTTTCTTCAGTTTAAATTTATCAGCAGAGTATGTCTGAAATATCTCACATAGTAAGCAGATTTGTCTTAATTTTCTTGTTTTAAAATTCTGTTCTAATGAGCCTAACCATATGGAAAGAATACAATTATATCTTCACTGTAACTTGAAGTAGCAATCTAATATACATAATAACAATCACAAGAATCAAGATACATTTTTGTTAGTCATGCTTTTGTGAATATTTCATAGTTTTACACACAAGGGAAGACAATAAGAAAGAAAGACTCATTCTACTGATCAGTTTGCATATTAGAACAAATTTCATTTGAGTTTGGTTGTAGAATTACTAAAAATTTATTACATATCTCATAGTGATCAGAACTTTTTATGGTTTAGGAATGGTAGTCCAGACAATGCTGTTTGAGAAACGGTTAATTATGGTGGTAAGTATGCTAACATTTTACATACTAGATCCTAATTTTTAAAAAATTCTGTAGAATGTCTGTGAGGGCTTGTTTTAAATTAATTCAAGCAGGTAAAATAGACTAGTGTCTCCCAAAACAGATTAAAAAATAAAGAAAAACAAACAAAAACCACAAACGAAACCTGCTTGACCCTGGTCATCTTCATAGAATTATAGAATCATAGAATAGTTTGGGTTGGAAGAGACCTTCAAATGTCCTCTAGTCCACCTCCCTCTGCAATGAGCAGGGACATCTTGGACCTGATGAGGTTACTCAGAGCCCCGTCTGTTACGAATGGATGATGTGGTTTAAATAAGTCCCTGCCTTTTGCCCAGGCCTCTGGCAGCAGGCAGTCAGGTTATTGAGGTGGCCAGCACCCCAAGACCCACTCTCATTTGCAAGTTCTTTAAGAGTGGCTGATTCGGTCTATTATAGAATGAATTATTTATTTAATAGACACAAAACTAACAGACATAAGACTTAAAACAGACTATTGCTACACAGGGATAAGACAAAAAGGGAATACTAGTATTATACATGTGGGGTTAAAAGTACCATTAAATTTACAGCTAGCTAAGAAATAGTATAACTGATCCAGTGTTTCTTACCACCAAATTGTTGAAGGGGCACGCATCGAAATCCTTTCCCTCAATTTCCAGAAAAGTAACCACAAAGTTGCGTCCAAGCTTTGGGAAGAAATCATCTCACATGTTCCTAGAGAGTGTGTAAGAGACTTCTACCTCTGTGATAAACTGTAGTACTTTTATAGTGTGAAAACAGGCCTTTTGATCACCTATGTTTTTTTATCTCTTCCCACATCTGTTAAGCTGGCAGACCTTTTGGCACCAGCAGACAATACCTGCTGGGCCTTGCCTGCCTGGGTTATCTCTCCTATCTGCACCAGCCACCCGTGGTGGGGAGAGGGGTGATATGCCCTGCCACACAGTCCAAGCTGATCTTGAATGTTTCCAGGAGTGGGGCAATCGCCACCTCTCTGGGTAAGCCATTACAATGTTTCACCACATTCATCATTAAAAATTTCTTTCTTATATCTAGTCTGAGTCTACCCTCTTTTAATTAAAAAAACATTACCCCTTGTCCTATTTCTAGAGGTCCTACTAAAAAAACTGTCCTCACCTTTCTTATAATTCCCCTTTAAGTATTGAAAGGTTGTGGCAAAGTCTTCCTGGAGCCTTCTTTTCTCCAGGCTGAACAACCCCAACACTCTCAGTTTGTCTTCATAGCAGAGGTGGTCCCCCATCTAATAACTTTTGTGGCCCTTCTCTGGACCTGCTGCAACAGGTCAATGCCTTTCATGTACTAAGGATTTCAGAGCTTATTCCATTTAATCATGGCCGAAGAGGTTACCATGAGACATTTAACATGGGTTTCTTCAGCACATCTTTTCTCTTTCCTAAGTCTTATTATCTTAATCATTAACAGTTTTCTTAAAAGATGTCATTTTAAGGGATAGATGTGGATATTGAGGGGGGGCGGGTCTTTTGTTTGAATTGTTCATATTTAGCATTCAAAACAAAAAGAAAAGGAAGAGTATTGCACAAACTTTAAAGAATTAAATAGGAAGAATAACCTTATTTAATTTTTTACAGAGTAAAGATAGAGCTGTTGGAAAAACTCACTGAATAACCAGTTTCTTGAAGCTAAATTAGATTGTTCTCTCTAACTTTTTGTTTTGTTCACAAAGCAGCGTGGGATTCTAGATATTTGAGATGTAAGTATTCTCACCATCTTCAAATTGAGGATAATATTTTAATGTTCTTTAATTGACAGGAATCACTCCATAGTTTATACAGATCAGATTTTTTATTTATACTGATTTAACAAATTAATTGTTGGTGTTGATAGGTGCAAACACAAAACAGCTATGGGGTATAATTCAGGTTTCTGTCACTTGGTGCATTCTCTATACTGAGGAAGAGTTTTCAGATACAGGAATCTTTAGTATATCAGAAAGAAATATGAAAAGATCCAATGATTGGAGCCGGAGCATGATGATTTCCAAAAGAAAAGATGTTCTTTAGAAACGCTACAGGAGCAATCGATTACTGAAACCATTAGAGAACCATTTAATATAGGTGTGTGTGGTCACAGATGTACCATGAGCTACAGCCTATGTACAGAGCATAGAAAGATTGTTCAGAAGGTGATATCTGCTGGCAATAAAAAGCTGACTGCAAATTCTCTGATAGCTGCTAAACTGTCATTTTTGCAAAAGCCCTTCTGTCACAGTGGTAAAGCTGGTCTTAATGTTATTCTCTTGGACTTTTTAGAAAACATGAAAAATGGCTAATTTAAACCAGACAAATGAAATCTGGAAAATGAATACGTAAATGAAATAAATTTGAGCAAATTAAAATAATGCAGACAAAGCCATTCTAAGTCCTCTGTGTAGGAAAATCAGAATATATGAGATGTAGAGGTGGTTTAGAAGCTAAGTGGATAATAAATATGAAAGGAAACAAATGGGGCTGGCAAAAGGAGTTATCATTTAGCAGTCTGTTTCCGTACCTTTGTGTGTGAGAGGCATGTAGGCACCAAGAAAATTTGACTAGCATATTTTAAAATTTCCATCTAATGAAGTGTGAAACATGAGAAGGAATTGGGTGTTAGGAATATCCATCTTTTTGTAGCTCCTATGTATTTTAGCAAGGTACAGGACTCTAGGAGGATAGGGAGTAAGATGTAGAAAGGGTTTATGTCTCTTCAAATACATCCTCCCATCCTGTATATTAGTTGGTGATGTGTTTGACTGGGAGCTTAGCACAACAAATGCAGATGTTCTAAGTAACTCTGAGCTGTGCAACAGCTCATAACCAGCACAAAAAAAAAAAAAAGAAAAAGAAAAAAACAAAAAAAGAGAGAGAACACCATAAAATAAAAGCAGATTCCAGTGCCTTAAACTGGTTTATGGGAGGTACCAACTCCCCAAACAATCTGTAGTTCTATGGCAAAATTGTAGTTTAAAATTATCCTTTCCTGTCATACTGATGGCCTCTTCCTTCATGTGTCATTTGTACCGCTGAGGTACAAATAGTGAATGAATGCAGTGAAAGTCTACAATGTTACTTATAAGACTTTATGGTCATTTAAGACATTGTCACTGCAATTGTAAAATGGCCAGTTGTCTAAGCTGCTGTTGCAAACTAATGTCTGAGATTGCTTTTCTCTTTAGACCTAGTGAAAAATTCTTTTTTTCCTGAGATTTTTCATTCTTTGCCAGAAGATACAGTTTATTCAAAGACACAAGAACATATTTTTTAAATATATTGTTGTTGCACAAATGTTTCTATTTTGAAGTGCAAGAGCACTTTGTTTATCTGTAAGATCACGTCCCTAGCTACTTTTAAAAAATATCTCAAGTTTCAAGTCAAACTGAAAGTGCATGTTAGCACTAATGATATATATTAGCTCATTATGTAATGATGGTAACAAAGAAAAGTCAAGGCTGCATCTAAATTTTGGAGAACAATGAAAGTTAAGGTATAAATATAAATTGTTCTGCCTCTAGAAAAGTACGGAAGATGATTTTGTTGATTAAGCTGAGGAAACCATTCAAGCAGCAATTCTTCCATTATAGAGAATAGGAAGGAATAATATAGGCTTCATTGAGCAGTGTAGACCCTGGTTAAATTTCAAAGTTATTTATCGCTTCTCCAAATCAGACAAGTGTTCACCCTGCCAAGAACATTCCTTAGATGAAAAGTAGTCAAGGGCTTGTGAATCATCCTTTTCTCACCAGAGTTTCTATCATCTCTGAGAAGTTAATGCACCTTTTTGTGGACTTTATAGGAGCTTGTGTTCTTCAGAGGGATTATCAATATGGGATCAAATTCAGCTCCAGCATAAATATGGGATAGCATCAGAAGACGAATGAAAACTATTTGTATGTCAAATAATATTTTAATTGATATAATAAAATGATAAACTAATAACTGATAATTGTACACATGATATAACAATTGATTAAATAGAAACTCATACATAGTTCTTAGCTATTTAAATATAAAATAATTATTTGAATCCATTTTTCTTGGAACAAACACATGACATAAAATTCACATGAATAAACCGTAGAATCATCGAATATGTTGAGTTGAAATGATCAAGTTCTGACAAACTTCAGCTGTTGTCCAGATCTACAAGGCAACTATTCACACCTCATCTCAATTTACTTTTCGAGTGTATAATATGATGGATAGGTTTTTTGTCATTGTTCTACATGCATTTGAATTTTTTGTAGATCTGAACCTTGACTCTAGAACAGGAAGACTAAAATATGCTTAATCTATGGAAATTCTGGTGTTTTTTAAATAGTAAAGTTAATCAATGTGCCAATAAGCATTACAAAATACAGATCATAATTTTAAAATATGTTTTAGTTACAAAGTAGCATTTGAGTATAACAGATCATAACATGGTACTGTGAGGGTGCAAACAGTCATCGATATTTAGTGCTCCGATAAAGAGATGCATGTTTATGCATAGATTATGATAGAGATTCATGTAATTCTTTTTAAATATAAGTCACTCAAATTATAATCACAGTAACAATTCATTTGATCACGAAAGCCTGAGGAGAATGTGTTTAATTAAACCAGAGGACAGCTGTGGATGTGGATAGCTGCTAAAAAGCACCTAGAAATAGTTAAGTAAAAAGCACCAGAACTTTTGTCACACAAACAAAACAAACATTTTGGGGTTTTTTTGAAGTAAAAACCAAAGGTTGACCTTCTGAGTTTTGATACAAGGAAAAGTCTTAGAAACTGTCTTTTGCTTTTCAAATGACAAAACCAACATTATTTCATCTAGAAAGAATGTTGTAACATTTGCAGATTCACTCTATTCACCTTTGGTGTTATTTAAATATCACCATCAGTAGCACTCTTTGTTCTTAAGGTATTTCTTTATTCTCCATATTGAACAGCAAGGAAAAAATATACCAGTCCAGCCTCTGACACAGCAAGCAAAAAAGGATCAGACAATATTATCAGTGCATAAATAATAAGTCATTAAATGAACATCCTCAGTTACAACAACCACAGATACAATTTAAATAATATTCTTATTGTACCATTATCTTTTAATTATTAGCAAAAGTTTATTAGGACATTCTTTCCTCAATTAATGTAACAAAAAATATACTTGCTTTCCATCAAGGTGTATTTCGCGCAGTCTTCCTGTGTGATAGGTGCTGGGGAAAAGCTTTTGTTACCCTCTGGCAGTGCTTCATTCATATGCAGGGAGAAGCACAGACTGCTCTTGAAGTAGTTATCTTCTGAATCCCAAAGAGATGGGCTCAGCAACAGTATAGCTCATGCTTCACTTAGCTGGCCCTGCTTAAATAAAATGAAACCTGCTTCTTAAGAAAGTACAGCCTAAGTCTATGCCTTCATTGCTTGCCTGCATTTCAACATTGTGAATGGTGGGCAAGTCTGTGCTAAGAAACAGATTTGGACTTAAAAGTGTTATAAGAGTGAAGGACTTATAATCTTAAAAAAAAAATTGAGTATACCATTGAAGGCCGGATTTTCTTTTTTGAAATCAGAATCCTCAAGACTATGTCTCTGCTGTTCTAAAAGAGCAGTACCTGAGAGCATGGTAATCCTCTGTCTGCTTTTCATCCACAGGGCTGCTGTGCTGGTAACGTGGGAATAGACAGGCTGCCCGTAGAAACATGTAAAGTAAAAATTACAGCAACCGCATGTGTCTCAGGTTTTTAAATATTTTTCTAATTAGGACATAATTTTCAATAATATAGGAATAAAATTGATTTGCAGTGAGTTCTGTCAAAAACATTTTAAGCTGAAATACGGCTTGATTTTTATTGGTTTCAGGAATGCCTAGAGAGACGTTATCTGAAAAAAATTAGAATATAAATATAAAGTATAAATGTCTAACTTTATCAAAGTATTTTCTTATTACAAATATGCAATAATTTTGTATTACTTTATTAAGCACATATTTCCTGAGAATATTAATATTATAAATCCTAAGGGTCCTTTTCATGTATTCCCTCTAGTTTTCTTTTAAGTCTGCTGAAGCGCCTGTCCATGCTTAAAGCAGTTTCTGCATTTCTCCAGTCAGGTATGCAGCACAAAGAGGTAGTATTGTAATGGCTGACCTCAAAAGTCCTACTTATAAAACATCATTGGGTCTTCAATGCTTAGTTGCATACATTCCGACAAACTCTAATCAATCCGTTTTAATATCAAAGGAAACTTCCTTCCAGGAATGTTCATTTAAGGGCGAATGTCAGAACTTTTGACCTTTTCTTACCTCACGCTGCTGCTTCTTCTTTGTGACTTTGCTCTTGCTGCCTTTGCTTTCTCTAGGAACTGTCTGTGTTTCCAGCATGCTTCTGCCTCTCCCTAAAACTCTGAATGTTCTTTTCCAGAGAGTTATACTGTAACTGCTAGCCTTATTTGCTCTTCCTTTACATTTATTCTGAATCAAGTTCTCTTTTTGTACAAGGCTGTCAGGTTAGTTGAAAAAAAAAGTTTTTCTGTTCTTTTCAAAAACCTTACTTGAATGATGGTTTCTCTAATTTGGCAGGCAGTGCCAAAATAAAGATCGTTAGCTTTGCTTCATCCTATTAGAATTGTGTGTGTCTCTGTTTTGTTCTCACAGGCATTTCCAATGAGCCTGTGACTTTCAGAGCACCCGCACCAGACTTAGCACAGAGAAAACTTATTTTGTGTCAATCTTCCTTTGTAATTCTGAAAAGAGTTCACTTATAAGGGTGGATTCCCCCACTCTAGTTCTGTTCCTACAAATGCATATTTACTCATCTGATGATGGAGACAGAGTCAGAGGGCTCACTAGAAAAAAAATCAGCCCCAAATGTTATCTGGGACTGACTGACTTTCCCAAATATTTCTGTCTAAAAGCTCAAATCACCACTAAAAGTAATGATGTCCTATCAGAATTATTAATCTAACAGTGCCAGGATAATAAAACATCTTCCAGTTTACCCATTGATAGTCTTATCTTTTTGTCATAGTTACTGCATTGACAGCTGTTTACTTTGAGCTAACTATCCACTACTGCTTATGTTCAGCCAGAACAATGGGCAATGTGATTACAGTTCTGTTTGCAGGACACTTTAGAAATATATCCTACATTTGTATTAGTTTAATATCTGCTATAATTATAGGAGACAGCGACATGGACATATGTGAATAGAGTAAGAGATGAATATAAACTCGGACATAGGACTTGTAAGGCTTTCCCAGAGAGCAAGTAGAAAAAAAAATAAAGTTTAGGAGTCTGCTCTAAATATTTAGGTGTGTGTAAAAAGAGAAATAATAAAAAAAAAAAAGGATGAAAACCCACAAAACCCCAGCTTTTATTGGAAAGAGTGAGATGAAGTCCTAACTAGGAAGAAATTTACAAATGATAAAACTATTCCCAGTCATACTGCACTTAAAGTCTTCTAGTTCAATCTGTGTCTATATCTTGGTATGTAAATGGATTCCCATTAGTTAAATACAAATCTTGTTCTATGCATATAAGCATTACGTAAAAAGTAATAAGCAAGATAAGGAGCTCAAGAGTAGCTGATCCTGCATTAATGAGGATGTTTTCTGTGAGGTCATTAAATTAGCACTAATTAGTAGCAGAATTAAAGCTGGAGCTTAAAATGCATAGTTAAATACTTCATTCAATTGATGAATATCTCGTCTTAACCAAGATCCTTTAGATCAAGTAGAATGGTGTTCATTTCTACATATTGAGGAATACAGTGTTTTGCTGATCATTTCTTTTAAAATCAGGGAGAGAAAACAGAAGGAAAAGTAAACGGGAAATAAAGAAAAGCAAGATAAAGGAAAAAGGAAAGAAAGGAAAAAGGAAGGGAAAAAAAATTCTCCAGGATCGGCATGATTTTCAGCTACAGGATAAAAGCCAATATTTCTGAAGTTTTCTACAGGAGTTTTAAGTTCTGTCTAACTTTGAAATACTTTGGAGGTTATTCACAAATGTTGACTTTTTATTGCTCTTATCTGAATCTTCCTGTTCTGCAAATATATTTTGCTAGAATGCATCACATGCTTCAAAAGGTTATTTAATGTCTTCATGCATTTTGAATGTTTTATTTTCATTACAACTCTGTCTGCCTATTTCTCCCTTAATTGGTAGCTGGGAGTCATCTTTCTTACCACATTCAGATTTTTTTTTGCTCAGCATATCTGAACTGTTTAATTTGCCTACTTGCTAAAGTGGAAACTCATTTTGTGGAGACCTGTAATTCACACTTGTGCAGTTCTTCTGATATTATTGATGTTATTCCTGGCAGACAATGTTAAATTTACATTCATAAGTCAAATGAGACCCTCATGATTTTGTATTTTTTACCTGTTTTCTAAGTCACTTATTATTTGTTGTCCTTTTTTCTTGTTTTTGTCCAAAACAACTTTTTCTACTAACATTTTTTTAAGATGCACTTTTATCACATGAAGTGATATCAGTGCTAGTGATTTAGGATTCACCTGAGATTTAATGTTCAGAAGTATTCTGTTCTTTTTTTTCTATAAAAAGAGTCCTTCGATATGGCAACATTTACCTTGAAGCATGAATCTTAGGTAATATTTATTAAGATTCTAACAGAAACTGGGATTTTTATCTTAAAAAATTATAAAGATATTCAAAGTATACAATTTCAAAAGGAAAATCCAATTATTACCACTAGACGCTGAAAACAGTTAATTAATCTCATTTTAAGTCCTATTAAGTCCTATTTCTATGGACTGACCACCAGAACCCTGAAGGCACCCTCACCTCACCTTGCCCATGGCCCAGGACCCCATCCCAGTCCCCACAGCATCAGCCCCTGCCCCAGTGATGCCACAGCAGGGCTGGTCTCCAGCTCCCACAGCCCGTTCGTGGGCCTATGACCCAGCCTGGCCTCAAATGGTCCCCAGGTGACTTTGTCCCCAGAAGACTAATTAGTAACAGATGCATTGCTTTGTTGATGAGGACAACGCCTTGTTCTCTGAAGGGTGGTGTGTCCCCCCACTCCCAGGGGCTGGGTCAGTAATGCTGCTTGGCTCAGAGAGACTGTAGTCGATTCAACCAGTTTGTGATACACGGTTCTATCTCTATCTGCTTACAAGATAAGCACAAAAGCAAAGGGAATAACATTCTGAAAACGCAGACTAAACCTTACCTTTAGTTTTGAGGCATTTTAAAGGGTATGTAAAGAAGTGAAATGTCTACGAACCCTGAGACTACAACAGAAGAATCTTATTCTTCTCGACTAATTTAGTAAACAAAAGAGTTGGCAAGGTACTAGGATATGTAAAAGTTCAGAGAAGCCTCTGCAAAAAGAAAAAAATCAAGACAACAGGATTTAAGTTTATTTTAGAATATATACAATGAAACAGCCAAAAGAGTAGCATATATCAAATAAATTTAAAATTTTAATTTTTTTCTCTTTTGGGAATAATATGAATAACTTCCATGAACTATTGACAAAATAAAAACAAAACTTTTGAATGCCTGCTTTCACTTTCATCAAGGACCTCTGGCAGCAATACTGAGAAAATTTTCAAAAAGCTCAGACAAGACTGAATTTTATGCAGGCTGTTTTCCTGTCTGTTTTAAGCTTCTCAAAGTCAGCCTCAGAGCAACGACAAAGAAGAAAATGATTTACTTCTTCAGCTTTGTGGAGCCTTCCCCATAGTTGTGACAGTATCAGTTCTAGGTCAAAAGTAGCTCAGTTAGTCTGCGCCAGCTCAAGCAGTAGTTGCATTTTGATAGCAGGATAACCATGAGTCAGAGGGATTTTCAAAGGAAGGCTTTTGCAGCAGTGGGATACACTCTAAAATTGCTGTTAAATTGCAAACGAAAAGATGACACTATAGGTCAGTGTTTCATATGTGCTGGAGCTATTTGTGTAAGATGAGATGTCCTAGGAGATGTTATCTCTATAAAAATGGTGATTTAAAACCATTCTTTTTGTATGGGAGAAATGATATAGGAGAAACGACACAGATGTATGTGCAGGACACAGCACAAGGACTTGCATACGTGGGCTAGCTTAGCGAAATTAACTTATTAATTCAGTAATAGTTGGACTATTAAGACAGATCCTTATTTCCTATACTATATATTCTACAGAAAAGACAGTGGACTCTATGTTTCCTGTATATCTGGCAAAGAGGTAATAATTACAGTGTCTGAAAAATACCCTATGCTAGATTCTGCAATAGCATGCAAAATTTCCCTGCACTGTGTTTTATATTTTCAATTTAATATTTCTCTCTGATGCTGGTAAACAAACTCTTTGTCTTTTAACTATACTATTGGTTGGTTTTTTCTTTCATATGAAGGAAATATAGCTCATAAAAGAGTAAGAACACTTTGACCTTAAATAATACTTTTGTTATGTATAGCTATGCCACAGTTTATCACAATAAAACAAAAATTCCATGGAATTTCCAAAAGCACTGGAACCAATCACCTAACTTCTTGAATTCTTAGGATGGCATGGTTTTGGTGTTGACCAGATAGCACTCACACAAAAAATTACAAGGCACAGTCAAGGTAGCATACCTCAGAGACTACTCTTAATATGCATTTTGGATACAGCTTTGATCCAGGTGTCAGGAGAATTTAGTAGCATGCACATGGACCTTCCCACATCTTTCTGACCTCAGTGACAGAGAATGGTGGTCCCATGTATGTGGTATTTGTTGCTGTAGTGTAGTCTCTTGTTATGTGTACTTCCCACATTTATTTTATATTTATAAACTCGATTGTTCATAACTCATTTAACTTGTTCCTTTTGGATATTGCTATGAGCATACTTTAGTTTATTTTGTAAAGAAACATTTAGAACCTGTATTAAATACCTTAATACCTTGCAGACATTTGAGACCTTGTGTAACTTGACAAAACACAAGGCACAAACACTCGCTCACAAACCCCTGGCAGGCAACGTATTATACTGAGCTCTGCAAGCAAAGGCATCACGCCGTGTTAGCAAAGCTATGAGATGAATCAGCTATTACATTGATGAGAATCAGAAGAAGGTCTGCTGCCTGTAGCTGAAGCTGCATGACAGTAAGAAGTCACGGTGTCATAATAAGTCAGACCTGAAGTCACTGTACTGTGATGTGGATCAGGAGTCAGGTCTCTGAAATCTGAAAAAGAATGAATGCAGCACAGCAAAGCAGGATTGCAACATGGGGCTGCTCAGGTGCACAAAGACCCAAGGTAAGGTTTCATCAAAGCCTAAAAGATTAAAAGCATTCCACTTTTATTATGGTTCATAATTTGTGGTTATTGATTTGAACTCTCTTCTGAATTTGCTCACTACACCATTTTCTTTCTCTAACCATTGAAACACAATAGAAGGTGTTCCCTCAAAGGCTTCAGTTTTCTTCTGGTATTTTTTGTGCTACACAAGAATTCTCTAACTCCTGAATGCAAACGATGTGCATTATTATTAGACTACAAAACATGTTCCTTTCAAAGATGTGGATTATCATTTTACTTGGGCAATAAAGGAGTTAATGTTTGTGGAGCAGAAAATAATTTTTCCATATACCCAAAGGAAATGTCATGGAATAACTGCCAAAAGAGCAAAATATTTACCTTGATATCACAAAGGCAAGATTCCTAAAAATAGATCCATATGATTTCACTTCTGATTAAAACATTATTGCCCAGTTAACATCTTGCGCGCGTGCGTGTGTGCGTGTGTGCGTGTATGTGAGTATACCATGCAGATATCTGCTGTGCTCTGAACAGTTTCTTTTTTTAGTTTTGGAGCGGCACGCTCAGTTGTGTTTTTCAGCAGAGAAAAATAAGCAGGATACTCATACATGATAATTTAGGAAAAACATTTTCTGAAACTGTTTGGGTTTGGGTTATTTATTCAGAGACAAGAGACAGCTAATTTCTAATTAATCTACTATCCATTCCCAAAAGCTTCTTTTCTTTAAAACTTTTAAAGTGTTTCATTTTTAGTTTTTAGTTTGGTTTTCTGGGCTGGGGAAAGGGTTGACTGGTTTTTCTTTATGCTTTGGGGTTTTTTTTGGTCGGTTGGTTTTTGCTTTCCTAATTTGTGGCACTTGAGTATACTAAAGAATATAATAAAGAATTTTGTTGAAAAAAAATAGGATTTGATCATTTAACAATGACTTTTATTAAATTGTCATTTCATATGAAATATGAAAAGAGCAAATATGCAAAAGCTGTCCCCTGATAGCTTGAAGTTTTAGTTCTTCTGTGTAAGTGATCAGAAGCACTATCAGCTCACTGTTTTAGTCATAACACTTTTCCCTTTTGTTACCTTTGTCTTTTTGTTGATAAGCCCTTTAGAGTAAGGAATATGATGATGTGCTGCTAGAAGCAAGCCCATCCTGATCATGCTTTACATGTGCTATTGAGGTATTAAAATAAAAGAGATAGAAACAATTATCTCGATCATTTCAAATGGCTGTTTTCATGCCAATTGCAAGGCCAAACTCTTCACAGTTTTACACGTACACAATGTCCATAGTGTATAATTTTATTCACAACTGGGAAAACATATTTAAGAAAATAAACTTTCACATAGGGTTTTGCTGAAGGGAGTAGGCCAAATACCTCAGCCAGAAGGAAATACACTCTGCATTTCTGAAAACAAATGAATTTTCAGGTATATAAAACAGGCAGATGTATAACTGATGGACTCAGCCTTGGCCAGCAGCAGGTTCAACTTGGAGCTGGCTGGCATTGGCTCCATCAGGCATGGGGAAGCTTCTGGCAGCTTCTCACAGAAGCCACCCCTGTAGCCCTCCCAGTATCCAAACCTCGTTATGCAAACCCAATACAGCAGAACTTCAGAGAAAATTTCTTCACTGCATCTTATCCCACATCTAAGTAATCCCTCCTTCAGCATTTCCTTCACTGTGAAGTTAGGTACTAAACTCAAACTGTAAAGACAATTTCTCAGTTTAGACACATGCAATGTAGGAATAATAGACATAATTGTCGTTTATTTTGGCAGATAAGCATTTCCAGAAGAGTTGGTCTTTGATGGTATATTTAGAATAGATTTTCATTATTAAAAAATTGTTAAGCCATAGAGCTTAATTGGAATAGGCATGCTACAGAAGAATTCTAATCCTTTTTCTGCCAGTAATGTACCTTCATTGTGCTTCATACGCTCTCATCTTTTAACATTTAATTTGTGATTTTTGCTGAAAATTTCCTTTGAATCACTTACAAAGTTACTGTCTGACCAAAAGAAATAGCATTTTCCTTCATTTATTCCAAGCATTATTTCAGCTTGGTGTCTTTTTTAGCACACTGTGTTTTCAATTTATATTCATAGCCAAAACTTATTCATATTTCTATCAGCTTTATCTGTTTTTCATAATATTCTTCTAAAATCGTAATTAAAAAATAGACAACTCTGGTTAAAATAAAAAGTAGTACTGATAACAAGTGCAGAAATTATTTTCTGGGATGTAGTCAGAGCTTCATGCATCACTACCTCTACTTTCTGTGATTTATTTTGTGTTTCTTGATCAATGCAATTTAGTGTCTCTTATGTTTTACTTGGTGCAGTGGCAAGTTGAGATGAAGACTTTAGGGATTTCTCCAGCACTGCACACAAATTTTCTCAAGGTCAGATGCTGCTGTATCTTTCCATTTAGCATTCATTCACACTTCGATTTGTTTTGCAGTCTTGTGGTTCATTATTCCGTAGTTTTGTGTATTGAAAGAACATTTCTCATTTCCTCCAGCTCCTTAAAGATGCATCTTACCCTTGTTTACTGGTCCCTTACTTTTCTGTCATTTAAAAAGTAAGAAATGTCATTCTCAGTATCATTGCCTAAGTAATGGATGTAAAACCAAAAAAGTTGCTGAGTGTGAAAAATTGATCCCTCTAAGTACATCTCTGAAGTCTAGTACTCCACAGAGCCTTAATGATACAAAATGTTTCACTAATCGAAAAGTGACTGTAAATGTGATTGAGAATCAGAACCTCAAACTTTTAAAGATCCGGGAGACAATGAGATGTTTTATATTTCAGCAATTTCCACAGAGTACTGTCAGTGTGAGTTCAAAGTTCAATGTATTCGATGCCTTTATTGATCTGGCTAGTGGAACTGTTCTTTTGGATTAAAGAAGTGTGAAGACAATTACAGCAGAACACAAGTGAGTACCAATGCAGAATAATGACATTGGCTGAAATCCAGGCAAGAAGTGAATGCCTATATGTATGATATATGTAAGATGAAGAATATAAGAGAAAAATTAATATAAAAATATAATAAAAAAAGACCACCCTCGGGCTCTATCTAATCTTCAGGTTTTTAACCAATTCATTTTCTGAGTTTCTCTGGCTTCCTATTGCTCCCCATCTGTGCACATGGATGAACAATTCAGCCATGACTGCAGCAGTTGCAGCTTTCCTTTAGCTGTGACCTTGGAAGACGCTGCACATGAAATTTCCTGCAGAAGGTGCCTTTTACTGTCCCTTTCTTTAATGATATTTCAAATGACTGGTGCATGCCGATTAATTTTCAGTGGATTTTAAAACTAAAATCCTATGAGTTAGGTGTGGCATGTACTTTTCAGGAAATGTTCAGGAAGGAACACTCACTCCACTGAAGGTATGGAAGACATAAGCTAACTAGTGGAATTCTCACTCTGGCTAAGTGTTAATGCTATATATATTACAAGTATAACAAATCATCTACACCTAGCATAGAAGAAAAATTAATCTCCCAATAATGCCAAAGTCACATCCTAAGATGAGAACCTTTTCTTTTAGCTAACTGTTCTGCTTTCTAGTTGCCAAGCAGAATCTATAGATTCCAGTAAGAAATAAAAAATTATTTCTAGAAAGCACAGAAAACTCATATATGAAATGTCCACTATAAAGCATACAGGAACCAGAATTTTAGAAATGAAGTCCTATTAAAAAGATGAAAGCCCATTTTGAATCTGAATCGTGTTAATCATCTTTTTAAAGGCAAAGGACTTCTCCCTAGAACTATGTCCACAAGGCTGAGTCAAAAAGCATTTTCTACAAGGAAATAGTAACCTGTTATTTAGGCATGGTTTTTCTAGAAGTGGATGACATATAATGAGACTCAGTTAATTCCTATTTCTCTCTTTTAATGACTAAAATATTATTTTCATTATAACTTTGTTAAACCCAATATCAGGCTAACATATTGCCCTTTACCATTAACTTGATACTTGTCAATTGCTATTTGAAAATCCAATAATTCTGATTTTAATTTCGACAATTAATACAATTGTGGGATTTTTTTCCCCTAATGGTAATATCAGAAAAACTCATTTATCAGTGATAATAAACCATTCATCATCATATGGAGAAATAGCCTGCCAATTGCTAGGGCAATAAAATTTTGATTAGAAAATTCAATCAAATAGATCTCAAGTTAAAAAATTCTCAGATTTCTTACTGAATAGAAAAAAAAACTACAACACTTTTTTTTCTGTAAAACAGTGTTGACATTTCAGCATGTCAATTACAGTTGTTTCATAAAAGAATTGCATTTTAAAAAATATTTCAAAATAGTTCATTTCAAGAAGTCTGTTTCTGAAAAATTCCATCTCTAGACAGAGGATAAAAAAATAGAGAAAACCATTTCAAAAATGTAGGTTTTTCTCTTTTTATCTCACTTTGCTTTTTCCTGGTAAAAGATGTGTCAAGGAAAAGAAATTAAAAGAAAATATTTACTTAAAAGAAAACCCCAAAACAACAAAAAAATACCCCACCACAACAAATCACTGACGACTATCAAACTTGTCTGAAAAAATCATATAGCTAAGTAAAGAAAAACTGGTGTTCCTCAGAGTTGAATACAAAAAAGCCAGTATAAGAGGAGAAGAATCACATAGATATACCAATAGAAAATGAATAGGTACTGCTGAGGAGAGGGGTAGCTTTTTGTGGGAGAATGGAAGACTTTACTTCACCTGAGAGTTTGAGCCCACAGTTGTCTCCATTAAAGCACAAGACCTCTTCTCTTTTTATTTTCAAAATGTGTAACAGAAGTTAGTACCTGCTCCCAGAAGTTTAAGATCTAAAAATAAAATTTCTTAGGCCAAATCAGATAGTAAGTTGCTTCTGAAGTCTAACTTGGACTCCTCTTTCTTTGCAGCAAAATCATCCCCACTTGCTTCTCCCCAAATGAAAGGTTTTTCTGAGAGAAGTAAAGTGAAAGAGCAATTCCCTGTGAGTGTTCTTTATTCTGGAACTCATTCACTTTATAACTTCGTTCACGAAAGGCTGAGTATGTTAACCTCTGGAAACAGTATTAAACTTGTTTTCTGTCTATTGTACTGAGGAAACTAAGGGGAAGGTTGGATTTACTAGCTGTCTAAATATATGGACAATGGATATATTTGTGTCTTTTTATTTTGGGACTAGGATTCAAATGATTTCACAGTCTGTAAATGCACAATAAAATCTGTCATAATTAAATGGAATCTCATTTCTTGACATATTTCGTATTTTGGATAAACTGTAGTTATTATCATCATTTTCAATTTTCAAGAAAGAAAAATGCGAGCAAATTTTGGGTCTTTCTCTGCTAATGATGAATGTGTAATTTACATATATCTATGGTGAGTTTACTGTGTTGCTTTTTGCCTGCTTCTCTAAGAGAAAATAAATTGAAACTGTTGTGGAAATCAAATTATTCTATTATGTTATTGAAAATTTATGTCTTATTGAAGAGAAGCAGTAGTTAAAATTTGAAAGTATTTCTATTGTTGTATAAAATTAGACTACATTTCCTTTAGAAGTGCATATCACTACAAATTAGTGAATTCAATATTTATTGTAAACTTTTCACTTGTGTAGTCCCTACATGTCAAGCCATGACATTTGAGGATCCTGTGCACTTTCACTATACAGTAAACAGTTCTGGAAATTTCTGATTTAAAAACAAATGAAGTCTAAGCAGCAGAACAATTAAAAACATAAACCCAAATATTTGGCGGTTTCTAAAGTCTCTCGGTAGGAATTTCCAGAAGTGATCTTTTTGTTTTGTTAAATCATGGAAAAACCCATGAGAGAACTTGAGGTACAGCCACCTAAATTGCATCCATTCTGTTTCCCAAATATATTCATAGACTAATAGAATCACAAAATTCTTAAGGTTGCAAGAGACCTCCATGATCATTGAGTCCAACCATTAACCAGACACTGCCCAGCTGTACTTTTTTTGTGTGCTCAAAATGAATGCTGATTATGTTTGTTTAGCCACCAGTCTATTTATATGATAAATAATGGCTTGGATATTGACTTATGATTAATAGAGTCACAGAATCATTGAATCGTTGAAGGGTTTGGGTTGGAAGGGACCTTTAAAATTCATCTGGTTCTGCCTTACCTTGCCATGGTCAGAGACATCTTTTACTAGATTAGCTTTGTTCATCTCGGGTTCAACTCATTTCTCATACATAATTTATACAACTTACCAAAGATTATAACACTCTTCACTTAATCTACTTTACATTAACACTATGGCAAAAGATCTGGTTTCTGTAAGTTTTAATTGATGGTGAACCCCAAAGGACCCTCCTTTTGACTGAGTAATATAGAAATCTTATAATTATTTAAAATATTACCTATCAGCTTGCTGTGAACAGTAACACACATTGAAAAAGAATGGAAAACAGAAGCAGCAGAGCTAAGAAAGTCCACATTTCAACAACATTGTAGTTTAAATTGCAAGAACTGTGTGTAGTGGTTCATCAAAACAATACAATGGGGCAAAATGATTTTTTTCTATTTTGTTAAGTGGAAGTGTCAATAGGAAGTCAAAGGCTAAGTCTCCCTCAAAACCAGAGGAGTATGTGTAATTCAGAGAAACATCTGATGCTGGACAGAAGGAAAAACCAAAAAACAAGCAAGGTGCTGGTAGCATGAAGGCACGTTGTGGGATTTCTCCAAGAGTTTGCTCCAATGACCAGACTCAGACCATGCTCGGACTGGAGTGCAGGACTGAAATGGGGAATCACAACCAGCAGAATACTGACAGCTGACTTGTTCTAAGACCTCTGTTTAATGTTTCTGGATTCCACTTAGTAATTCTGTGTTTAAAACAACCAAACCCACCGTTTCAGAGATGAGAACACATTATATTACAAGTTAGGAAGAAATTCTTCACTGTGGCGGTGGTGAGGCACTGAAACAGGTTGCCCAGAAAAGCTGTGGATATTCCATCTTTAGAAAAGTTCAAGGCCAGGCTGGATGGGGATTTGAGCAACCTGATCTAGTGAGTGGCATCCCTGCCACTGGCAGGCGTTTGGAACTGGATGGTCTTTAAGGTCCTTTCCAATTCAAGGCATTCTGATTCTGTGATTCTATGGTTCTAGGTGTATATATATAGCATGTGAGCAAACCAGTTGTATGTCAAGGTTCTGTCTGCCCCAGCTTTCTATCACATCCTCCTAATGTGATAACTTGAGGTCTGTTGCATGTTTCTAAAAGCCCCTGCCACCTAAACACCTTCTTTTCCTAGCATTGACCTTTGCCCTCCCTTGCTTTGGCTTCTTCTCCCTGAAATTCCCCTATTCTTTCTCTCTCTCTTCCATTGCATTCCCTCAACAAAAAGATTACACAATTTGGCTATTTGAGATAATGCTAATTAATGAGTCATATTTTTAACAGGGAAAAAGAAGGACTTAGTTATCATAATAAGGTTACTTACAGTGTCTTTCCCCTCAACCAGCACCAGTTACGAATATTCACAAAACTTGAAGACATTTAATAATTTTGAGACCTATCTCCTTGCCAGACACTGACACATCGGTGTAAAATTTAAGGACAAGACCTTTTTCCTTAGGAAATTGATCTAGACTAGGAATTGCTCATCAATGAACGAACGAATGAATGAATGAAAAAAGCCCAACAATTTATTAATTCTTTTTTCTTTCAAAAGCATTTTATCTTTATGAGCTAATATTTAAATAGCTTACTATAGAATTGTGCATAGAAATTAAGTAACAAGAAAGATTGTAAATAACAGAAAAGTTTTAAGGAGATACTTAGAAGAGTATAACAAGGAAAAGGAAATATTTAATTAATGAAGGGACACCTGTCATCAAAATCATTCTCATTGGTTAATGAAATATGCTGTCTTATAAGCAAACTACATTTTTGATGTAGGAAACTACAATATGCTAGGAAACACAAGATAATCCATCTCATCTATTACCCTAGAAAATGCATTACAACATAATAGAGATCCCGTAAATCATTCAGTGGAATAATGCCTGTGCTACAGTACATCATGAACCAGACAGATTATACTAATGTCAGAAAGGCAGCTCATTAACTGCATTATACAATGAGTAAGCAGTCACCTGGCTGTACAACCTTCATATCCCTATTACCATCAGAACAGAATGAAGGAAAATCTATCACAGTCATTTTTCATACAGTCATGTGACCAACATTTTCTCTTGTTTTCTGTTATTGAGATAAGTGCCCTTGTACTCTACGTTTTGTGCAGTTCTGACAGTTTTGCAGATCCTGGATATAAGCTCTGGCTAGAAAGTGTGTTGCACATCTTTTGAAAGTGACATGTCATAATCATGGGTGCCACGGCCTATCATGAAAGCAGAGGAGTAAGAATTGTAGTGCCACCTTTTAAACAAAAACAGTAAGAATCCCTGTAAACTCAATGCCTTGGCAAAGAATCAGGACAAAAATATAATTAATATTAAATTACACCGTAAGTATTTATTATACTCATAAATATAATAACGAAAGTATTTACTTTTTCTTTTTATATAGAAACTATTTAAAAACCATTAGCTTTGGATTTACAGAACAGATAATTATGTGTATTCAAGAAAAATAACATGTTATCTTCAGTCTTGGGTAACAATATGTTACTTTTATCTAGGTGCTATGTAAGACACTCATGGACCCATTAGTGGCGTCTGCCTTCCCTAGGTATAACGAAGGTTCAGATCCTGAAATACACGGGGGTGCTATTTTTCTCTTTAAAGATATATGCCCATAATTCAAGAAACATTACTGCTATTGAAGTCATTACTCAGTTCCTACCTAGGTCTGTAGGAATTTAAATCCCCTTGAAACTACATAAATACTGATGCCATCAGCCAGTCATCAAGTTGATGAAGGAACCAGCTGTATAAAACACAAATAAAAAAATGAACTTGTTAATAGTGATGATCATAGAACCACCACATAATCATAGAATAGCTTGGATTGAAAAGGACCATAAAGATCATCTAGTTCTGGCCCCACTGCTGTGGGCAGAGATGCCTTCTGAGAGACCAGGTTGCTCAAAGCCCCATCCAATCTGGCCTTGAACTCTGCTAGGGATGGGGCATCCACAGCTTTGCTTGGCAAACTGTTCCAGTGCCTCACCACCCTCACAGTAAGTAATTTCTTCCTAATACCTAATCTAAATCTACTTTTTTTCAGTTTAAAGCCCTTCTCCTTTCTCCTGTCACTACGTGCCCTTATAAAAAGTCTCCACTTTTCTTGTAGGCTCCCTTCAGGTACTGGAAGGCTGCAATTAGGTCACTGCAAAGCCATCTCTTCTCCAGGCTGAAAAATCCCAATTCTCTCAGCCTCCCCTCAAAGGAGAGGTGCTCCATCCCTCTGATCATCTTGTTGGCCAACTCTGGACTTGCTCCAAAAAGTCCATGTCCTTTCTCTGCCGAGGACCCCAGAGCTGGATGCAGCACTGCAGGTGGGTTCTCACCAGAGTGGAGTGGAGGGGCAGAATCCCCTCCCTTGACCTGCTGTCCACAATGCTTTTGATGCAGCCCAGGACACAACTGGCTTTCTGGGCCACATGATGCCAGCTCATGTCCAGCCTCTCACCCACCAGCACCCCCAAGTCCTTCTCAGCAGGGCTGCTCTGGATCTGTTCATCCCCCAGCCTGTGTTGATACCTGGGGTTGCCCCGACCCAGGTGCAGCACCTTGCACTTGGTCTTGTTAAACCTCATGAGATTCCCATGGGCCATTTCTCGAGCTTCGTCCCTCTGGATGGCATCTCATCCTTCAGGTGTGTCAAGCGCAACACTCAGCTTGGTGTTGTTTGCAAAACTGCTGAGGGTACACTTGATCCC